>CADCXT010006930.1:600000-883684 GCA_902806775.1 Microtus agrestis
GGCCTGAGAGAAAAAGCTCCTGTGGTCCAGGGCCATCCGCAAGGCTGACCTGCTGTACAAGGGTTAGTCTCCCAATGGGAAAAGCAGCCTGGAGTCTCCCTGTCCTTATTCCTCAGCCCGGTGTCTGCTGTACAGTGTTCTTCCTCTGAAGATGTCCCAAGCCTTTCCCCCACATTACCGAGAAAAAGCGAGGACGGGTCTCCAGGTACCTGAGTGCAGCAGGGTTGCGTTCCCCAACTGCAGGTATCTATGGAGCCAGTGTATGCACGCGCCCTGCAGGTATGCTCTCTGGTGGTCGGCCTCATCCACCACCTCTGACTTGCGCTTAGAGATCTGAGAGGCCGCGTCATTTGCGGTCCAGGAGCGCAGGTCCTCGTTCAGCGAGATATAATCCTGGCCATCGTAGGCTTCCTGACAGTACCCACGGAGCAGGCGTCCATCTGGACCCAGGTCACAGCCATACATCCACTGCAGAGTGTGAGGTCCTGTTGGGGACACAGTGGTTAGTGCCACCTTGCGGCCACCCTGCCCCCTGTCATTGCGTCCTTAATCCGACCTTTCAGAATCAAAAGTGAAACCGAAACCTGAGCCAAACTCTGCGGGGTCTTTCCTGTTTGAGGGTCTGGGCTTGTGTTTGGTTGAAACTTCGACTCAGCGGGTGAAGATGACCCAAGCCTGACTCAGGGGAGATGGAGGGGGCTGCGGTCACTCACGTTCGTCACTCTGATTGTAGTAGCCAAGCAGGGTCTTGAGGTTCAGTTTGAAGTTCTTCCTCGTGTTCCTGGCTTTCCGCGTCTCCTTCTCCCAATACTCCGGCCCCTCCTGCATCATCCATGGTGACCGCGGCTCCATCCTCGGAGTCTCCGCGTCGCTGTCGTAGCGCACGAACTGCGTGTCGTCCACGTAGCCGACCGCGATGAACCGGGGCTCCCCGAGGTCGGGCCGGGACACAGCGGTGTAGAAATAACGCAGCGAGTGCAATCCTGGGGGAGGCGCGCGGTGAGACCCCGACCCTGCTCCCGGGACCAGGGTCCCAGGAGAAGGCAGGGGGAGACACGGACTAGGGCAGTAAGATGACTTTATGGGGTACTACCTCCACCAGGTTCCCTGCTCCGTCCCGCAGTCTCCCCACCCCGTACTCACTAGCCTGTGTCTGGACCAGAACTATGGCGCTAACCAACAACTTGAGCCAGGAAGAAGACATTGTCCTCAGTACAGGGGTCTGTGAAGGGTGTAGAAGCGATTCCTGTCAACTGCTCTACTTGGAACCTCTGTGTCACTGATTGGTTTCTCTGGTGTCCAATGAGAACTGTGAGTGCATCGTTTGTGTCCGGAGAGAGGAACCCAGTGGGAGTTGAAAGTGGAACTGTGTACACGGAAAACAGTGCGGGACATTGTTCTGGCGTCTTTAATAAAGAAAATGCTGTCAAAAGTCACTGCATGACCTAGGACTTTACCCGGACCCGTGTGCTCTTCACTCTGGGGCAGCTGTCAATGTCCCGGATACTGTGGGAACCTGGCCCCGTACCCAGCCCGGCCAACCCGATACCGCCCACCCGCAGGAATAGTCCCCAAAGCAAAGCAAAACTCTGACACCCACAGCCTTCTGCGGAATCTCGAACGCTGGGATCAGGGGAGATTCGGGACCATTGGGGAGGGGAGGGGGCGTGAGGCATCTTGACTCCCGACCCGGAAATCACTCACCGCCCTGACTGGTTGTAGAGGTGGAGCAAATTCTGAAGGCAGGTTTGGCAATTTTGTCTGTTCTCCTGTGGGTCCTCAGTGCGGCTCCTTCTGCTTGCTCCACTGTCTGTACTCAGGGCTCAAAGCGCTTGAGCTCCATTGTCGTCCCTGTAGCCTGAAGCAATGAAAGCGCTGGAGGGGGCAGGATGCTAGGACTCAGTTGCAGCATAATAGGGAAGCAGAGCCTGGGAGCAGCACAGTGAGATCCGGACCATCCTCACCAGATGAACCTTTAAGAAAGAGAGAGCAAGATTGAAATCACCAGGTTTTTATACTTCCCAAACCAAACCACACCTTTATGCTCTCAGAACCTGAAAGCCACTTCTGAGGACTTGGGACTTTGTCCTCACTCAATAAACCTAGGTCTCTCTCTCTCTTTTTATTATTGAGTTTTATTTAACTCTACAGTTTCCTTTACTCCCCTTGCTGCCTCTCCCCTCCCTTTCAACCCAACCCTCTCCCAAGGTTCCCATGCTCCCAATTTACTCAGGAGATTTTGTCTTTTTCTACTTCCCATGTAGATTAGATCTATGTAAGTCTCTTAGTGTCCACATTGTTGTCTAAGTTCTCTGGGATTGTGGTTTGTAGGCTGGCTTATTTTGCTTTATGTTTAAAAACCTCCTATGAGTGAGTACATGTGATAATTGTGTCTGGATCTAGGTTACCTCACTCAAAATGTTTTCTAGCTCCATTCATTTACCTGTAAATTTCAAGCTGTTGTTATTTTTTTCTGCTGTGTAGTATTCCATTGTGTAAATATACCACATTTTTCTTATCCATTCTTTGGTTGAGGGGCATTTAGGTTGTTTCCAGGTTCTGGCTATGACAAACAAGGCTGCTATGAACATAGTTGAGCACATGTCCTTGTGGCACAATTGAGCATCCTTTGGATATGTACCCAAAAGTGGTATTACTGGGTCTTGAGGAAGGTTGTTTCTTTTCTTTTTTTTTTTTTTTTTTTGGTTTTTTGAGACAGGGTTTCTCTGTGGTTTTGGAGCCTGTCAAACTCACAGAGATCCGCCTGCCTCTGCCTCCCGAGTGCTGGGATTAAAGGCGTGTGCCACCACCGCCTGGCGGAAGGTTGTTTCTTAATTTTCTGAGAAATCACTATACTGACAAGCAAGGGGTTGTATCAGCTTGCATTCCCACCAGCAATGCAGAAGTGTTTCCTTTACCCCACTGTAGGAACCTGCTCCTGCAAGGTCAGCTAGAGTCTCTGAATAGGGGATCCTCGAGGTCAAAGAAAACTCAGAAGAAACAGAAGACAGGATAGATTCGGGCAGTCTGTCTGGTTGTGCCGAAGCAGCCAAACAGCCCAGAGTTTATTTCAGAGCTTGCTTATATCCAAGAGCAGAGCAAAGCACAGCACAGATGTCAGTCAGTATCTAACCATAAGACCATTCCTGTCCTTGAGTGAGCAGCCTCCTCTCCAACAGGTGCTTGTTGCTAGGTAGCAGCCTTACTTTCTATCGTGATGTTCCTGAGGTTTGACATCAGCAGTATATGGTCTGTTAGATAGAGTGTTCTCTTCTCACGGGCTAAATCAGAAGTCTCTCACAGCTCTTAAGGTTATAGGAAAAAGTAGAGCAGGCAAGCTTGAACTCAAATGGACTCCAGATGGAAACACATGGTCTCCCACATCCTACATCCTCTCCAGCATTAGTTGTCATCAGTGTTTTTGATCTTGGCCATTCTTACAGGTGTAAGATGGAATCTCAGAGTTATTTTGATTTGCCTTTCTCTGATGACTAAGGATGTTGAGCATTTCATTAAGTGTCTTTCATCCATTTTAAATATTTATTTATTTATTATACAATATCCTGTCTGCTTGTATGCCTGCAGGCCAGAAGAGGGCACCAGACCTCATTACAGATGGTTGTGAGCCACCATGTGGTTGCTGGGAATTGAACTCAGGACCTTTGGAAGAGCAGGCAATGCTCTTAACCACTGAGCCATCTCTCCAGCCCCGCTTGTTGTTTTTATAATTGTTGGTTTATCTCCTAAAAAGTTGTTTGGTATGACTGCCAAGATACAGGCCTTAAAAAACTTAATAAAACAGATCACAGAGATATTCAGATTCAGACAGAGGAATTTAATGGAGAACCAATTTCAGCATTTCATTATAAGGTTAGAGAGGAACAGCCTAAGGTTCTCAAACAACCAACCTTAATATATCCAGTAACCTTACAGGAATTGCCAAATTCTGTAGGCAGGTCCTACTACTGGATCTTCAACCTGTAGGCCTCAGATGGGGACCCTGGAGCAAAACCCCTGCTTTATTTATCCACCAAGAAACCATGGCAGAATGAAGAACCGTGCTCCTGGGCTCTGTGGGGACCTGGGATCCACAAGCACACAGAAGCAGTAGCAGCAGGTGGACCAGTTGGCTCAGAGTTCTCTGTAAGAACTGACTGGACTCCTGTGTCCCTGTTAGATTTAAGGAGATTCAGGAAAGCAGGGATGGTGCAGTTCCCTGAGGACTGCAGTAGTCCAGGAGGAGAGAAAGACAGATGGGCACGCCATGACACCACCTTGCAGGTCTCCAAAGGAGGATGGTCCAGGCAGGAAGACAGGCGGTGGTGGGCAAGAATCAGAGACATGGA
This sequence comes from Microtus agrestis, assembly GCA_902806775.1. Taxonomy (NCBI): domain Eukaryota; kingdom Metazoa; phylum Chordata; class Mammalia; order Rodentia; family Cricetidae; genus Microtus; species Microtus agrestis. Next base: position 604,347 of record CADCXT010006930.1, read on the forward strand.
TAAGCACACCATTCAGAATGAGATTGGATATTTATTCAGTGGGTTATCAAGGGGAAAGAAAGAAGAGGAGAAGAGGAGAGAGAGGGAGAGAGAAACAGAAGGGGAGAAGTGGGGAGAATGGAGTGAGGCAGAAGCTGACTCTTCAGGGGAGAGACAGAAAAGGGAAAGGAAGAGACTCAGGTTACAAGCAGGAAGATCTGCCTGCCTCCGTGGATGTGGCTTGCCTCTTAAAGAGACAGGGCAGACCATTACAGCATGCATTCACCTTTGGTGAAGGAATTGCTAAACTCGTGATCAGTTTGTAATAGAATTATCTAAAGACTACACTGTTGGGGGTCAGCCTCAACAAAATACCTCTTCCAGAGTGGAGGGTGGGAATTTAAAAATATAGTAAAGAATAGCAAGACATGAACAAAAATAATAAAATGCAGAAACACATAGGATAGTATCGAGAGGGAATTTCAGTGAGTACTAAATATTCACCCTGTTTAATTTCCAGCAGCTTGATATACCCCTGATTTCAAAAGGTAGGAGTAGAACAAAAGGAAAGGAGTGTATTAACACACAAATTGAAAGTCATGGAGTACAGTCACAGCTCAAGCACTTGACTCACGCCCTAGACCAAGCCCTCGGTAGGCAAACCACTCCCTGTGTGGAATCCAAGTTATTTCCACACAAGGAACTAGAGCCTAGTTGGATTCTCAGACTTTTGTTTTAGGTAAGAACTTCCCTATTTCAGGAGCAGGAAGTCTGGCAACAAGCCACATCTGTTGACAATAGTCTTGAGAGAGCAGAACTCTAATTTACAACTAGGTGGGACCTTTGAGTTAGAAGCACCTTTGGCCACTCTGGGCCTCCACACTACTGTCAGCCAAAGGCCATGAACAGCCCACACTGTACAGTGCAGGCTGCAGGGTGCTGAGTCTCCCCAGTGCATCCAATGCAGGAGCCCAGGAGACTCTGATGCCTGTGTCTGTCCCAGAGGACCAGGAGTCAACAGCTGAGGTCAAGGTTGACAGCAGGGAGGACTTCACCCCTTGTCATCCTGGCTGCTCTCTGGGTGCCTTTCCCCTTCCAACTCCCCGCTCTCAATGGCCCCAGTTGCCCAGGTGAGCCCATGGCTGCTCTGGATGCTGTGGCCCATGCTGCTGCCCTGAGCTGGCTGTGGGCCTTGGAGTGAATCCAGAGAGAGGCTCCTGTGTGAGAGGCGGCCTGTTGGTGTGAGCAGTGACTTCATGTTCAGCAGCTCTGCAGATGGTAAAGCAGGGGCTGCAGCAGGAGGAGGTCGCTGGTCATCCCCACCTCTGAAGACAGTCAGGGAGAGGAGCAGACAGTGCCCCAGAAGTCAGTCACCTCAGCCCTGACCAGGACATGGGCTTTCTGTGTTCTGCCTGTGCTCCAGCAGTGCTGCTCTTGCAGCCCCTGGCACCCAGCACTGCCAGAGTGAAATGCTCACTCCCTGGAGTTCTTTGAATTCTGTCCTTAGTTTTTCAAATCAGTAGCCTGAGGCTCTAGAGGTCTTGAGTTTGCACAGTAATCTGTGCAGTGGGCAAGACACCAGCCACTAGAGAGAGCTGACTCCAGTGTGGGTGTGGATTCTAAAGGGGATCCCAGGCTGGCCTCAGCCATCTCTGTGTTGATGGGGACTATAGGGACGCCTGACAGTGACAGAGTCTTCTGGGTGTATTAGAGCAACACCCAAATCCATCCTGGAAAAGGGAGAATAAAACTGAGCAGCAGCTGAAACCATGATGTGAGCCCTGCTGGGGAGCTCAGAGGAAAGAAACAGCCATGCTCACAGAGTCATTGATCACGGGAAGCCATGAGGTGAGAAAGGGAAGCCAACAAGGATGTGTGTGTGTGTGTGTGTGTGTGTGTGTGTATGCTTGTTTGTGTTTGTATGCATAAAAAGCATAAGAAGACCAAGATCTGTATAGATGAACAGTTCTAAATGTTAAAAGACCAGAGAAATGAACAGCAGGAAGGGGAGCTGGTTGCTCCAGGCAAGATAGATCAGGACTTATTAGCTCAGGGGTGAAAACATCTTCCCAGGTCTCAGCAGACAGGCAGGCATTAGATCCACACAGGAATAAGACTCCTAAGGAATTAGGGGACAGGGCAGGAAGTCACACTGACAGGGGAGGAGGCTAGAACATGAAGGAAATATCAGGAATCCAAGAATCTGTCACCATGGAGCAGGACTGGTATACCCAGTGCAGATGGAGCCCTTGAGGAATCTATTAGGAGCCACTGCTGGTGATTGGAGAGAGGACTGGGTCTCAGGGCTTCTCCGACTTAGACTTTTCTGAGTGGTGGCCTTTGGGAGGTCCTTATAGAGACTTTCATGGCCCTTTTTCTTTACCTTGGAACAGCTGCCTTGTGGACCTGAGCGACCAGTTCTGACCTAAGAACAAACAAATTCTCTGTGGACAACAATGTCTGAGCGTTTCTGCTTTTCCTGTGCACAGAATGAGAAAAGCTGGGGCCCAACCCAGCCCTGTCCAGCAGGACCCTGGCCCTGCACTTTCCCTGCTCCCTTCCTCAGCCATTCATCCTGGTCCACCACAGGCAGGAGGGGACATCTCTATTCCTGTCACCTCCATGCTGCCCTGAGTTTCAGTTCTCGTCTTTCCTACTGAACATAAAAATCAAATGTGCACTTGATGATTCATGTCCTTAACTGAGACATAGGCAGTCAAATTAAAGGAGAGAATTCTGCAAGTGTGATGTAGAAAATAAGTGGCAGCAAGGAGAACCTTCCAGGATCTGTGTTTGTTGTGCTTAGTGTCCAGGGGGGCACAGGAGGAGTCTTTGGGAGCTGAGTGAGGGCAGGGCTGTGCTGGGTGGAGCTCTGTCCATGTGGGCTTCCTGTGCTCACTCCTCAGCTAAGTCCTTCCTGGCTCTTCTGTCCTTGTTCCTTAGTACAAGCACATGCTGAGACACTCTGATCACAGGAATACAGGGGTGTCCCCAGCCCTGTCCTTCCTTCCTGTTTACTTTTTCTATATTAGCTTGTGTGGAGGAGCCGCCCTGGGGTCACTCCTGTGAGTGCTGCCTGTCCCTTTCTCCTTTGTGTGTGACCACAATAGGAGCTGTTTTTCCTGTCCTTGTCCCAACAACCCAACAAGGCCCCTGCACTCAGGAGGTGATCTTCAGCCTCCTGAGCTCCTGCCTCCTTCAGTGTCGTCTTTCAGAACCTAACCCTTGTGTTTAGGATCAGCAGAAAGGACTGATCCACAGGGTCTCAACTTAGATCCGGTCTTGTTGGTACTGTGTTCTGCTCTGCTCCACTGCCTCTACCTCCCTGGCTCTGGGAATCCTGGTGCTGCCTCTGAGGGTAACTCTAAAACTCATAGGCAGATTCCACTAGTGTGTGCAGCTAGGAAATTGATGAGGATCACGGTAACTTTGGTAATATTGGCATTAGCAGGTAAAGCCTTTGTGTGGCGAAACTTTCCATGTAGCACATCTCAGAGCAGCTGAGAAGTTTCCTTTAACAGGGAAGAATTTTTTGGGCAGAGCTGGTGAACATTTAACCCCTGAATTCCATAAACTGAGGCAAGCAAATCACTGAGATCCAGGCCAGTCTGGTTCAGGACTGTCAGGGTTACACAGAGAAACCCTGTCTGGAAAAATAAAATAAAAAAACAAGCAAAATTTGAAGAAATTATGAATGCTTCCTCACAGGAGAATTAGTTCATTTCAAAGAAATGAAACAAAATCAGCAGTGAGTGACTGTTGGGTCTGTTTTAAACTTTTTAACAATCTGGATCTAGCCTTTTATGTGTGTGTAGCTTTATGTTGCTGTAACTTGGGCTGGAGTGATGTCTAGGAGATTAAGGGCACTGCCTGCTCTTTCAGAGGTCCTGAGTTCAATTCCCATCATCTGGTGCCCTCTTCTGGCATCCAAGCGCACATGCAGACAAAACACTGTATACATAATAAATACATAAAGATTTGTTTTTGGTATTACTTTAAAAAAATAGCAATCCAAATTCCTATTCCCTCTCCTCCTCCTATTCCCTCCACATACCCTCCCACCCTACCCCCTATAATCCTAAGAGAGGGTAAGGCACTTTGCTTTGTGAAAGTCCAAGGCCCTCCCTACTATACTATATCTAGGCTGAGCAAGATATACATCCAAAGAGAATAGGATCCCAAGAAGCCAGTACATGCAGCAGAGACAAATCCCAGCGCCACTGTCAGTGATCCTTCAGTCTGCCCCAACTTCAATTATATTCAGAGGGACTGGAGGGACTAGTTTGATCCAATGCTTGTTCCTTCCCAGTCCAGTTGGAGTTGGTGAGCTCCCATTCGCTCAGGCAAACTGTCTCAGTGGATGAACCCCTCATGGTCTTGACCTCCTTGCTCATATTCTCACTCCTTCCCCTTTTCAATGGACCTTGTGAGGTCAGTCCAGTGTTCTGATGTGGGTCTCTTCCTCTGTTTCCATCTGTTGTTGGACGAAGGTTCTATAGTGATATTTAAGATAACCAGTTTGACTACAGGGCAAGGACAGTTTGGGCCCCTTCTCCTCTATTGCTTAGGGTCTTAGCTGGGTTCTTCCTTGTGGATTCCTGGGAATTTTCTAGATCCAGGTTTCTTGCTAACCCCATAATGGCTCCCTCACTCAAGATTTCCCTTTCCTTGCTCTCATGTCTGTCCTGCGTGCAAAGGGATGGCATTAGGAAACACCATCCTGAGTGAGGAAACCCAAACCCCAAAAAGATGAATACGGTATGTACCCACTCATAAGTGGATACTAGCCATAAACAAAGGACACTGAGCCTATAGTTCATGATCCTAGAGAAGCTAAATAATAAGGTGAACCCAAAGAAAAACATATATAGACCCACCTGGAAATTGGAAACAGATAAGATCTCCTGACAAAACTGGGAGCATGGGGACAGGGGGTAGAAGGAAGGGGAGGGAGGGTTGAGGAGAACTGGAGGGAATGGGATAGTCGAGATGAATAGAGATTTATTCTTAAGAAATGCTGTAACCCCTGTGTTGCTGTTCTTCCAGTTTCAGACTGGAGCTACCACTGTATCTGTGTCCTCTTCGCAACTGTGAACTTCAGATTTTTCCAGCTTTGTCTCCGACACTGGTCATCTGCTTCCCTGGCCCTTTGTCCCTGAGGAACATCCAGTGTCCTGCCACTGGTCACCTGAGCAAGGTGATGCTTCAGCAATGGGAAAGGGGCCATGGCCAAGTTCTGTTGAATCCTACCCTTCCTGTTTGGACCAACAGCATCTGCTTTTGCTGACTTCCTTTCCTTTGAATGATGTGTTCTGTCTGTGTCTTAACGGTGGCCCTGTGGTGTTAAGAAGGTAACAGTTCAACCACCTGGCAGGGCCTGTGGTCATCAGAACATCTGAGCTCAATTGACTAAAGCCCCCATCTGCCTGTCACACAGTGTGTTCTAAAGGGCACCTGCTTTGTAACTTTTGATTGAAGTTTTTTGGGGATAGTTGCCTAAACTATATAAAAGAATGAAAGTTTAAAATAATGTAATTTGATTTTCTTTTTTTTAAAATATTTTTTATTTATTTATTATGTATACAATATTCTGTCTGTATGCCTGAGGGCCAGAAGAGGGCGCTAGACCTCTTTACAGATGGTTGTGAGCCACCATGTGGTTGCTGGGAATTGAACTCAGGACCTTTGGAAGAGCAGGCAATGCTCTTAACCACTGAGCCATCTCTCCAGCCCTGTAATTTGATTTTCAAGTTAAACTATCAGCATTAAGGAATAATCAAACAAAACATTATGAAACTTGGACTGGACAATTGGTTCAGAGATTAAGAGCACTGACTGCTCTTCCAGAGGTCCTGAGTTCAATTTCTAACACCTTCATGGTGGCTCACAGCCATCTGTAATGAGATCTGATGCCCTCTTCTGGACTGCAGGCAGAACACTGTGTACATAAGAAATAAATAAGTGCAAACAAACAAATAAATACAACCTTTTAAAAATTATGAAACTTGGGCTGGAGAGATGGCTCAGTGGTTAAGAGCATTGCCTGCTCTTCCAAAGGTCCTGAGTTCAATTCCCAGCAACCACATGGTGGCTCACAACCATCTGTAAAGAGGTCTGGCGCCCTCTTCTGGCCGTCAGGCATACACACAGACAGAATATTGTATATATAATAAATAAATAAATAAAATTTATTAAAAAAAATTATGAAACTTAGCTACTGCAAATTCCATTATCTACAAAAGTATTGTAAAATAACTCATTAGCATTTGGTTTTGGCCAGAATATAAACTGCCTAATTACGTATTTTTCTTTTACTTTATATGATTAATTTTTTTTTTAACGGGGAATCGAACCCCGGTCTCCCGCGTGACAGGCAGGGATACTCACCACTATACAAACGAGGATATATGATTAATTTTTAAATGGCCAGGATACTTACGAACAAAATCCTTGGGCAACTTCTATTACTTTAGGTATAACAGAAAAAAGTATTTAGATAATATGATTGGTGGCGATGAAGTCAGCAGACTTCATTGTATCAAGACTTCACTTCTGGGTGCCACTTCATGGTGGCACACTCCTTTAATCCCAGCATTTGGGAGACAGGTGGGAGGATCTCTGTGACTTTCAGAACAGCTTGGCTGTGTAAAGAGACCCAGTCTCAAACAATAAAACAAAACTTCACAATTGAGAGATCTTATAGAAGAGAGAAAGCATCTTTCAATCGGGAGTCACAGGAATCTTTAATGCTTGATTTGTATAAACTGTGAGGTGTCCATACTCACCCCAACATGAGGTGACATAATAGATAATTGTCTGCCCCAGGGTCTCAGGGTCTCAGTGGCAGTCTGAGTCCACACCTGAAGATTGTGAACCTTTGCAGGGACTCCAGGACACCAGGACAGGGAGGAGAGGCACTGCACCACCACATCCTGAGTGGATGCCCTGAAAAGAATACACTGACCCATGAAATTAAGAGCCCTGTGGGTAGTGATCCCTACACAGGCCTCCTGAAGTGTGTACAGTGTTTTAGAACCCCAGGAGGAAAGACCCAGCTTTGTATTAAAAGTGACCATTCATCCTGTGTGTAAGAAGAGTTTGTTAATTTTGGGGCCTCTTTATGCAAAATGTTGCACACTGCCTGGGTACACTGAAAGAGTGTGGGACTGACCACACCTGCATGTACACACACACACCACACATACATACACACCACACACACACCACACACATACACATACACACCACACATACACCACACACATACACACACATACACACATATACACACATACACACACACCCCCTACATGACTGGGGACTAGCATGCAAACCACTCAGAGGACAGTCACTGGAATGAGGCTGCCTGTAGCTGTGAGGCTGCAGGGTGGAGAAGGCAACCAGAGCGACTGTCAGTGTCTCCCTTCAGGAATGGGGTGTGGGGGTGCTGCTCCAGCGCTGGGTAGCTGGTCAGGGTCTTAGGACATGGGGAAACAGAACAAAAACTGCATTCAAGGACAAAATTTGTCACAATTAACAGAGGAACATTTAAATATCTAAACACATCAGTGTTGGGAATCTTAGGACTGAGGTTCCCAGTGCACCAAGGAGGGAGACTTCACAGGGAGATTTGTTAGCCTGTTCAGCCTGAACCACTGTAGCAGGGCTCAGGGAAGGTGCCACCTCAGGGCTGCAGAGGGGAAGCAGCCACACTCTCCTGCACTGGCCCCACAGTCACACTCCCCTGTGTCTGTGCCAGCCTGCACCCCATGCCAGCCACACTCCAGGCTCACCAGGGCACATCACAGCTGGAGGTCCTCAGTGTCAGTCGTCACCACAGTTACAGCAGGTCCCGCACCCTCAACCAGAACACACACATTGCGGGTTCCTGTCTTCCCCTTTCCTGTAACAGCTGTGGTCCTGAGGACAAGCATTTGGCTGGGCCCAGAGATGCAGGGACTCTGTGCTGAGTCTCCTCTCACACCACCACCCAATAGTGGCCTTCCAGCCTGGACACCCAGTCTGCAGAGCAGGGCTCTCCAGTGACATCAGAGTGGAAGGTTCAGCTGCTGTCATGAGCTAAGTAGTGCAGGGGCTTAAACTCCCTTTAATTCCCAAAGGCCAGCCTGGTCTACAAGAGCAAGTTCCAGCACAGGCTCCAAAACTACAGAGAAACCTTGTCTTGAAAAACCAAACATACACACACACACACACACACACACACACACACACACACACACACACAAAAGAACAAGAACAACAACAAAACCACCTCTACAAACTACCACCCGTTCCTTCCGTTTTCAAGAGAGTTTAGCTGTACAGCTTCCCTCTTGAGGAGAAATACTTCAGAACTTGACTTTATACAAATTTTAAGTGTAAAATACAGATTTACCTTCTGCCCATGAAACTGGAGATTGAAGCTGCGGGCACCTCTCATTTTAATTGGCCTGTAGGGACACTGGTCTTTGCGTTGACTTCTCTGCCAGTTAAGTTATTGGTGATGTAGGTGACCAGCAGACATACTGTGGAACCAGAGTCTTGGTTATGAGGAGTCCCAGCTGTTGGTTCTCAGCATCAGTTCCTAAGGCACTAGTGACAAGAGCGTCATCAGCCCCACTGTGAATTCTGCTCTGTCCTCCGTAAACCTGAGATCATGTTCCCAAGCTGTCACAGGACCCTGTGGTGTTAGAGACGTGAAATTCCTAAATAAACTTTCCATGCTCTAACACGATTTTTACACAACTAATACTTTGTTTAAACAACAACATTTTACTACAGTTTCATCGTAAATGTACATTGTGATTAAATGAACTACAGGACTTGGAGGCTTTTTGTCTCCCTTGGGCAGGCCCCCTGCTGGTGGACTTGAAGTGGCCCCAGAGTTGGCACAGGAAGCACCCAGACAGGAAATTCTCAGCACGAAGGCGATTACACAAGAGGGACATGGGAGAGGGGCTTTGCTACCTCTGGGTGGAACAGAGACAGCAGCAGGAGTGTTAAGTCCTGATTGGATGTTAGTCAGGGTAGCCAAATAAGGAATGTTGATTGCTGACCTTGATGTTTTAAAATTGGACCTTGGTGATCAACCTGCAGGGCAAACACTTGTATGGATTTAAGAGCATTTTCAGGATACAAACATAGGGCCTATCTTAACTCATTTATGAGCCATCTAGGAAGCCAGAATTCTCCCACAATACCTGAAAATGTTAGTAACCCAAACTTCAAAGACAAAGATAATGAGAAAGTTGTGTCCTTCAAAACATTCCTGATATAAGACAATTGTTTGCTTCAGAGAAGTTCTATCAAATGAAATATATCAGGCTAGTATCTGTAAAGCTGGCTTTGCAAGCTGAATAATTTTATGGCAGAGAAGTACTCTGCTATCTTTCAGGCTTTCAGTCAGCACGCAGGATTACAGATAATTCTAGTAGTGTTCTGTGTCCATCGTGACATGCTACTCTGAGGTCGGGAAAACAAAGGCTCAGCCCTCCATGATAACGACATAAATCAGACAAGTTGTAGGTAGGGCTTTAGACCCTCTGCAATTCTGTTGTCTGATGTGGGATTCCCCTTTGTACGTTGTGGTTACCATTAATGACTAAAGAAACTGCTTTCACTTACAGCAAGGCAGGTCTTAGCGAGGCTGGGAAAACTAAACTGAATGCTGGGAGAAATAAGGGTGGAGTCAGAGAGAAGCCATGGAGTTGCCAGAGACAGAATTGGGAACTTTACCTGGTAAACCACAGCCACTTGGCGATATACAGATTAATTAAAATGGGTTAAATTAAGATGTAAGAGTTAGCCAAAAGGAAGCTAGAGTTAATGGGCTAAGCAGCGATTTAATCAATATGGTTTCTGTGTGGTTATTTCGGAGGTAAAGGGCTAGGAACAAACCAGCAGCTCTTTCTACAGTTGTGAGCTGGTGGTCACACACATTTGCTAAACTTGAACTGACATTGTTTGATGCAGTATTAAGGAATTTGATGAGATGGGTTTCAAGAAAGTAACATTAAATGCAACAATTATATCTATGTTTTTAAAAAGACGGCCCATGGATTTCCCACTAGACCAGCAGCTCACTCAATTTGGATATGTTGTTTTTAAATCATTTTAAAAAGGAATTTTTCCTTTGCTCATTCTTTCTTTTTGCCTTTATAAAGGCTATCTTCATTTTTAAAATAAAATATGCAACTAATGCTATCTTGATTTTTTAACATCAAAGTTCATTTAGTGACCATGCACCTTCTATAATGCAATTGGAGTAAAATACTGATGTTTAAACCAAGAATCATTCTCGTAATAGTCATGTCATAGCATGTACAATTCAGTGAGAAAATTCACGGTCCCCAAAAGCACAGTGTCCTGTGACAGCTTGGGAACATGGTCTCAGGTTTACGGAGGACAGAGCAGAATTCACAGTGGTGCTGATGACGCTCTTGTCACTAGTGCCTTAGGAACTGATGCTGAGAACCAACCGCTGGGACTCCTCATAACCAAGACTCTGGTTTCCCAGTATGTCTGCTGGTCACCTACATCACCAATAACTTAACTGGCAGAGAAGTCAATGCAAAGGCCAGTGACCCTAGAGGACGATTAAAATGAGAGGTGCCCGCAGCTTCCATCTCCATTTTCATGGGCAAAAGATGAATCTGCATTTTATACTTAAAATTTATACAAAAACCAAGTCCTGGAGTATCTTCCCCAAGATAAAAGTTCTAATATTAAACTCTGTTAAAAGGGTGGAGGGTGGAGTTAGCATGTGGAAGTAGTTTTGCTTACAGAATTTGAACCTGGCACCTCTCAGGTCACAACTACAGCTGAGCCTTCTACATCTAGCATGACCTTGCACTGGAGATCCTTACTGGAGATGCGATCAATGCTAGAAAGTCTTCACAAGTGTTGGTGTGAGAAGAAGAATTCAACACAAAGTTACCATGTAGCTGTTTGTCCTCAGGGCCAGAAGCTTGAGGGATGTAACGTTGTGAACCTGCCAGGCGTGTTTTCTGAGTGTGTGTGGGGGGATGTTGTAAAGTGGAGCAGAGCAGAACGCAGTCCCACAGGACCGGATCCATGTTGAGACCCTGTGGATCAGTCCTCTCTGCTGATCCTACAGACAGGGGTTAGATTCTGAATGATGGGGGAGAACCTCCAGGCAACAACCATGGAAGGAGGCAGGCGCTCAGGAGACTGAAGCTCATCTCTTTAGACCACAGGCTCCTGAGTGCAGGGCCTAGCTGGACCTGGAATGGACAGGGATGAAAAACACCTCCTACTGCTGTCACTCAGGGACCCCACAGGATAGTGAAGCAGGTACCACTCACAGGAACAAGAACAGACCTAGTCCTCCACACTAACTAAAAAGACAAGAAATAAACAGAGAAGACAGGGGGAAGAGCCACAGCGGCACTGAGTTCAGGGCAACCTGTCAGAGCAGCCCTGTTGCTCATAATCCTGGACACGGACAGGGCTGTGCCCATCCCTGTGTCCCTGTGACCAGGCCCTCTCACCATGTGGTTGTACTAAGTGACAGGACAGAAGACCCAAGGAGGACATAGCCGAGGAGTGACCACACCACATGGCTGAGCGCCACCTGGTACAGCCCCATCCTCACTCAGCTCCCACAGACTCCTCCTGTCCCCCACCCTGACACTCAGCACAGCAAACACAGATCCTGGAAGGTTCTCCATGCTGCCATTTCTTTTCTCCATCACACTCTCAGAATTCTCTCCTTTAGGTTGACCTGCTAATCTCCCATGTCAAGGACACATGAAGAATCAAGTTTACATTCACATTCTGATTTTCAGTGGGGAGGTCAGGGGCTGCAGCTCCGGGCAGCATGGAGGTGACAGGATGGGGATGTGACCTCCTATCTTCTGGACAAGGAATTTGGCTGGGAAGGGAGCGCAGGGCAATACAGAGACAGGATTCAGGTGTGCAGGGGTGAGGTGGGATCCCCAGTTCTTCACATTGTTCCCACAGGAGAAAGCAGACAGCTTCAGACATTTGTTGATTCTTGAATCAGAACAAGTCCCCGTGAGGCAGCAGTCTGAATCTAGGAACTAAGAGTCATGAACAGTCAATATAAAGACTTCTCAAAGGCCTGCTGTGACTCATTCAAACGCCAGAATCCTGAGAATCCCTGGGACCCAGTCCTCTCCTCCTTGCTTCATCCCAACACAAGGTCCCCAGGTTGTCACCTTTTCAAGCCTCCAGAGACAAGGCAGAGCTCTGGGCACTGTTGCTGCCTGCGGAAGAAGAAAGTACAAGGCACATTCAGGAGACTGAGAGAATGTGGCTGGAGGAGGAATTAGGAGCTGGCTGGGTTCCCCACCAGCTCAACTCCACACCAAGGGTTTCAGGGACAATCCTGCTCCCCAAACTTACCTAAAACATGAGCATAGTCCCCTCCTTTTCCACCTGTGAGAAGAAAAGCTGTGAGAGACCAGGGAAGACCTCAACTCTAGGAAGTTTCCAGAACTGACAGCAGACCCAGGTTAGAAAAGCAGCAGTGAGGGTGTGGATGTGTTTCCCATTAATGAGGCAGAGTACACTTCTAAGAGGGGCAGAGAGAGAACTCAGACCCTGCCCTTCCCTACCTGTGTTTCTCCTCCTCTTCATCACAACAACCACTACAGCTCCAAGGAGAATCAAACCAGAAATGACTACCTTGATGGGAACCATATACTGAGGAGGCTCTGGGAATGGAAGGGCAGGAAGGGAAGGTGAGGATCACCATCCCAACTCTCAGCCCTGACCCTGCTCAGGGTCCGCAGAAGGCTCCAGCTTTCCCTGACCCCAGCTCTTAACCCACTCCCTCCTTACCCCATCTCAGGGTCAGGGGCTCAGGCAGCCCCTCATGGTACACATGGCATGTGTATTTGTGCTCCTCTCCAGAAGGCACCACCAGAGATGCCCACTTCTGGAAGGTTCCATCTCCAGAAGGTCTGGTCTCCACCCACTCCATGTCCTGAGTCTGTTCCTCCTCCTCCCTCTGCCAGGTCAGGGCGATGTCAGCAGGATAGAAGCCCAGGGCCCAGCACCTCAGGGTGACATCACCTTTAGGTCCAGGATGATGGGTAACATGTGCCTTTGGGGGTTCTGAGGGAAAGAGTTGTGAAGATGAGACATCTTGCTTTCTTCTGGGGACTCAGCAGTGTCCATGTGGCCATTCTGGGAATGGACAGGGGAACTGGGGTGGGATTAGGGTGTCCTGATATTAGTAGACCCCAGCTAGAGCTCAGGCCCCGGGGTCATGTGCTCTTCGGGATGCTCTAAGATGTGAGTGACAGTTTGAGGTAGGAGGCTTCAGGGCTCTGCAGACTGATGGAGGGGAAGGGATTCTGGTCCTGAGCTGAGTGAGGGCCAGGAGACTCAGAAAAGCTTGAGTCAGACTCCAGAGACATGAGTGTAGGGCACAGAAGGAGACCCGAGAGAAAAAGCTCCTGTGGTCCAGGGCCATCATCAAGGCTGACCTGCTGTAAAAGGGTTAGTCTCCCAATGGGAAAAGCAGCCTGGAGTCTCTCTCCTCTCCTCTCCTCTCCTCTCCTCTCCTCTCCTCTCCTCTCCTCTCCTCTCCTCTCCTCTCCTCTCCTCTCCTCTCCTCTCCTCTCCTCTCCTCTCCTCTCCTCTCCCTCCCCTCCCCTCCCCTCCCTCCCTCCCTCCCTCCCTCCCTCCCTCCCTCCCTCCCTCCCTCCCTCCCTCCCTCCCTCCCTCCCTCCCTCTCTCTCTCTCTCTCTCTCTCTCTCTCTCTCTCTCTCTCTCTCTCTCTCTCTCTCTCTCTCTCTCTCTCTCCTTATTCCTCAGCCCAGTACCTGCTGGACAGCGTTCTTCCTCTGAGTATGCCAGAGCCTTTTCCCACACTACCAAGGAAAAGCGACTATGGGTCTCCTGGTACCTGTGCGGAGCAGGGTCGCGTTCCCCAACTGCAGGTATCTAAGGAGCCAGCCTATGCAGGGGCCCTGCAGGTATGCTCTCTGGTGGTCCGCCTCGTTCACGTTCTCCGACTTGAGTTTAGAGATCTGAGAGGCCGCGTCAGTTCCGGTCCAGGATTTCAGGTCCTCGTTCAGGGAGATATAATCCCGGCCATCGTAGGCCTCCTGACAGTACCCACGGAGCAGGCGTCCATCTGGACCCATGTCACAGCCATACATCCACTGCAGAGTGTGAGGGTCTGGTGGGGACACAGTCGTTAGCGCCACCTTGCGGCCATCCTGCCCGCTGTCAGTCTGTCCTTAACCCGACCTTTCAGAAACAAAAGTGCAACTGAAACCTGAGCCAAACTCTGCGGGGTCCTTCTTGTTAGATAAGGGTCTGGGCAGGAGTTTGGACGAAGGTGACCCAAGCCTGTCTCAGGGGAGGTGGAGGAGTCGTGTCTGTGATCAGGGCCGCGGTCACTCACCGTCGTCACTCTGATTGTAGTAGCCAAGCAGGGTCTTGAGGTTCAATTTGAAGTTCTTCTCCGTGTTCCTGGCTTTCCGTGTCTCCCTATCCCAATACTCCGGGTCCTCCTGCTCCATCCATGGTGCCCACGGCTTCACTCTTGGAGTCTCTGCATCGCTGTCGAAGCGCACGAACTGCGTGTCGTCCACGTATCCAACCACGATGAATCGCGGCTCCTGGAGGCCGGGCCGGGACGTGGCGGTGTAGAAATACCGCAGGGAGTGCGAGCCTGGGGGAGGCCAGCAGTGAGACACCGACCCTCTTTTTGGGCCCAGGATCCCAGGTGAAGGCAGGGGAGACACAGGCTAGGGCAGTTTACTGGTACATTTAGGGTACTCCCCACCCGGCTTCCTGCTCCGTCCCACAGAGTCCTCCCCACCCCTTACTCACTAGCCTGTGTCTGGACCAGAAGTATGGTGCTTGCCAACAGCTTGAGCCAGAAAGAAGACATGGTCTTCAGTACACGGACCTGTGAAGGGTGTAGATGCCATTACTGCAAACTGTTGTACTTGGAACCTTTGTGTTTGGTTTCTCTAGTAACTAAGTTTGCAATTGTTGGGTCCAGGGGGGTCGTGCAAAGATGAAAACATCCTCAAGTCTAATAAACTAGAAGCAAACTTTGTTCCAGGAACCAGATCCTAGGAAAACCAGAAGCAAGCTTAAAAATAAAAAATAAATAAATAAACCCTGTGGGGCCCAAAAGCTTATCAGTTAGCTGAGACCACAGCCGGGGATGGTACTTGTTAGGCTGTGGCAAAAGGCTAGTTTTTGAACCCACCTTTTATAGTAGGGGCACCAAGTGTTAGGTCTGAACAAAGGAATTTTTATGATCTTGCCCTGACCCTGTGGGTCAGTCAATGTAGACCCTAAGGAGGGGAGTGAGTGCTAATGTCAATGGGTAACTAGGAAGCCATCATGAAATAATCATGAAATATGTTTCAGAGTAGATTACAGTGAAAGTCACTAATTGCAAGAAAGCTAGTGTCTTTAGCAATTAAATAGAAAAGGGACTGCTAGTAATATCCGAGGGTTGATAAATCAGAATAATTGGTTTTTAGGTTGGGAACTTAGAAGATAGAAGAAAGTTTTTCATACTACCTCAAGGTAAAACTCAGACACAGACTGCCATACTTTACAGCCTCAATTCTCAGAGCTCATTAGTCTAACCAGGTGTTTGCAGTGTGGTCACTGTTTCTCCTGGTTCCTCCAGGCAGTGTACACTGAAGCCCCATGCCTCCCCTATGATGGTGCCAGTTTCCATAACAGAGACAGTGCCTAACCCAGAGGTCATGCATCTCTGTTTCCTAAGGGTTAACTCAGTTCATATCTGTGGTTGATCAAGGATGGCCAGGACACTACTCTCAGTTCGCAGAGAGAAGCTCCGGCCTTGCAAATAGAACAGCCCATTGTAAAATGAAATGACCTAGGCTGATGGATTCTTCCCAAGCATCCGAGAAAATAGTTCACTGTGAATGACTGATCCTTAATCTTCTGACAGTCTGTTCCCCTAGACTTATAACTTTATATTTCTTCATTCCTACATTCTTATTTTTGGAATATACATTTTTATTTTCTTATTCTTGGACTCCTCAAAATGAGAACTGTGAGTTCATCATTTGTGTCTGGAGATAGGAATCCAATCAGAGTTGAAAGTGGCCAACCGGATACCGCCCACGCGCAGGAACAGTCCCCAAATCTAAAGCAAAACTCAGACACCCACAGCCCCCTGCGGAATCTCGAACTGGGATCAGGGGAGATTCGGGACCATTTGGGGGGGGCGTGTGGCGTCTTGACCCCCGATCCGGAAGTCACTCACCGCCCTGACTCTGGTTGTAGAGGTGGAGCAGGTTCTGAAGGCAGGTTTGGAAATTCTGTCTGTGGTCCTATGGGTCCCCAGTGCTCCAGCTCCTTCTGCTTGCTCCACTGTCTGTACTCAGGGCTCAAAGCGCTTGAACTCCATCGTTGTCCGTGTAGCCTGAAGCAATGAATGCGCTGGAGGGGGCAGGATGCTAGGACACAGTTGCGGCATAATAGGGAAGCAGAGCCTGGGAGCAGCGTGCAGTGAGATCTGGACCATCCTACCTAGACAAACCTTTAAGAAAGAGAGAGCAAGATTGAAATCACCAGGTTTTTATACTTCCCAAACCAAACCACACCTTTATGCTCTCAGAACCTGAAAGCCACTTCTGAGGACTTGGGACTTTGTCCTCACTCAATAAACCTAGGTCTCTCTCTCTTTTTATTATTGAGTTTTATTTAGCTCTACAGTTTCCTCTACTCCCCTTCCTGTCTCTCCCCTCCCTTTCAACCCAACCCTCTGCCAAGGTTCCCATGCTCCCAATTTACTCAGGAGATCTTGTCTTTTTCTACTTCCCATGTAGATTAGATCTATGTAAGTCTAGGTTCTCTGGGATTGTGGTTTGTAGGCTGGCTTATTTTGCTTTATGTTTAAAAACCTCCTATAAGTTAGTATATGTGATAATTGTGTCTGGATCTGGGTTACCTCACTCAAAATGTTTTCTAGCTCCATCCATTTACCTGCAAATTTCAAGCTGTCGTTATTTTTTTCTGCTGTGTAGTACTCCATTGTGTAAATATACCACATTTTTCTTATCCATTCTTTGATTGAGGGGCATTTAGGTTGTTTCCAGGTTCTGGCTATGACAAACAAGGCTGCTATGAACATAGTTGAGCACATGTCCTTGTGGCACAATTGAGCATCCTTTGGGTATATACCCAAATAGGTATTGCTGGGTCTTGAGGAAGGTTTTTTCTTAATTTTCTGAGAAATCACTATACTGACAAGCAAGGGGTTGTACCAGCTTGCATTCCCACCAGCAATGCAGAAGTGTTTCCTTTACCCCACTGTAGGAACCTGCTCCTGCAAGGTCAGCTAGAGTCTCTGAATAGGGGATCCTCGAGGCCAAAGAAAACTCAGAAGAAACAGAAGACAGGATAGAATCGGGAGGTCTGTCTGGTCATGCCAAAGCAGCCAAACAGCCCAGAGTTTATTTCAGAGCTTGCTTATATCCAAAAGCAGAACAAAGCACAGCACAGATGTCAGTCAGTATCTAACCATAAGACCATTCCTGTCCTTGAGTGAGCAGCCTCCTCTCCAACAGGTGCTTGCTGCTAGGTAGCAGCCTTACATTCTATCGTGATGTTCCTGAGGTTTGACATCAGTAGTATATGGTCTGTTAGATAGAGTGTTCTCTTCTCACGGGCTAAATCAGAAGTCTCTCACAGCCCTTAAGGTTATAGGAAAAAGTAGAGCAGGCAAACTTGAACTCAAATGGACTCCAGATGGAAACACATGGTCTCCCACATCCTACATCCTCTCCAGCATTAGTTGTCATCAGTGTTTTTGATCTTGGCCATTCTTACAGGTGTGAGATGGAATCTCAGAGTTGTTTTGATTTGCCTTTTCTCTGATGACTAAGGATGTTGAGCATTTCCTTAAGTGTCTTTCAGCCATTTTAAATATTTATTTATTTATTATACAATATTCTGTCTGCTTGTATGCCTGCAGGCCAGAAGAGGGTGCCAGACCTCATTACAGATGGTTATGAGCACCATGTGGTTGCTGGGAATTGAACTCAGGACCTTTGGAAGAGCAGGCAATGCTCTTAACCACTGAGCCATCTCTCCAGCCCCTCTTTCAGCCATTTTAGATTCCTCTGTTGAGAGTGCTCTGTACTCCATTTTTTTATTGGACTATTTGTTCTTTTAATGACCAATTTCTTGAGTTCTTTGTATATTTTGGCGATCAGACCTCTGTCTGATGTGGGGCTGGTGAAGATCTTTTCCCATTCTATAGGCTGTCGTTTTGTCTTGTTGACCATGTCCTTTGCTTTACAGAAGCCTTTCAGTTTCAGGAGGTCCCATTTATTAATTGTTTCTCTCAGTTTCTATGATACTGGGGTTATATTTAGGAAGTGTTCTCTGGTGCTAATGAATGTGTTCAAGTGTATTTCTCACTTTCTCTTCTATGAGATTCAGTGTAGCTGACTTTATGTTGAGGTCTTTGATCCATTTGGACTTGAGTTTTGTGCATGGTGATAGATATGGGCTATTTTCATTCTTCTACGTGTTGATATCCAGTTATGCCAGCACCATTTGTTAAATATTCTTTCCTTTTTTCATTTGATATTTTTTGCTTCTTTGTCAAAAATCAGGTGTTCGAAGGAGTGTGGATTAATATCAGTTTCTTTGATTCAGTTCCATTGGTCCTCCTCTATATTTTTATGCCAATACCAGGTTGTTTTCAGTCCTGTAGCTCTATAGTAGAGTCTGAAGTCAGGGACTGTGATGCCTCCAGAAGTTCTTCTATTGTGCTGGATTGTTTTGGCTATCCTGGGTTTTTTGCTTTTCCATATAAAGTTCTTTCGAGGTCTTTGAAGAATAAAGCTAGGTCTCTATGTGATTATGTAATGCGTGATTTAAAAATGGAACAACTATATGAAGGGATAATTAACTGGGATTGACGTATTATTCATCATTTTGATAATCCTTATTGTTTTTATAATTGTTGGTTTATCTCTTAAAAAGCTGTTTGGTATGACTGCCAAGATACAGGCCTTAAAAAACTTAATAAAACAGATCACAGAGATATTCAGATTTAGACAGAGGAATTTAATGGAGAACCAATTTCAGCATTTCATTATAAGGTTAGAGAGGAACAGCCTAAGGTTCTCAAACAACCAACCTTACTATATCCAGTAACCTTACAGGAATTGCCAAATTCTGTAGGCAGGTCCCACTACTGGATCTTCAACCTGCAGGCCTCAGATGGGGGCCCTGGAGCAAAATCCCTGCTTTAGTCTTCTTCACCAAGAAACCATGGCAGAATGAAGAACTGTGCTCCCTGGGCTCTGGGGGGACCTGGGATCCACAAGCACACAGAAGCAAGAGCAGCAGGTGGCACAGTTGGCTCTGAGTTTGAGAGCTCATGGGAGCTGAGATGTCCTTGGTGCAATTCAGCCTTGTCAGCCAGAAGCCCTGGCCCCTGGAGTTGCTGGATGCAGCCAGGCTGGTCCACAGAATTCTGGGATTGAACTGGAGAGGAAGGAGCTTCTCGGTTCTGGGAGGGAAAAGATAAGCTTTGCTACCAGTTCTCATGTTGGAGCTCAGTGCCTTCTCAATGGAGCAATTGTCCACAGTGAGGCCAGCAGCAGGACCTGATGGAGCCTCACAGTCACTGGGGTCTTGCTGTTCATGGCTCTTGGGGACTCATCAGCAAGATCCCCTAGTCCTGTGTAACAGGGCTGCTCTAGGCAACACCTACCCTGGGCAGCACCACCTGCATTCAGTGCCTAAACTGCCATCTCAATACCGATGCAGGGGTTCCCAGAGCAGTTGCACAAGCCCGCATCTCACCCCACAACCTCACCTGCCACTGTGGCTTCCACTTGTCCTACACTCTGCCAAGCCAGCACTCACAGCCAGAGAGGATCCGGACCACCTTGAACTGCCTGATGCAGGAAGGAGTTCAGCACAGTCATAAGTACAGTCCAGAGGAGCTGAGGGTCTCCATTCCCTGGTTTGCATAACACCCAAACCAGAGGTCACTTCTCCCAACACCTTGGATTTGGTTTACTGGGGACCTGGGCTGCTCCTCCAGTAAGAACCTCTGAGTTCACCCTCCCTAGATTTCCAGCCCTGGGTCCCTGCAACTTCAGCAATAAAAAGGAGATGTCCCTAAACTCAGTGCGGGCCTGCAGGACCTTTGCTCCCACACAGCTTGAAGAGAACCACTATACTGTCGGGGGTCAGCCTCGACAAAAATACCCTCTTCTAGAGTGGAGGGTGGGAATTTAAAAATATAGTAAAGAATAGGAAGACGTGAATAAAAATAATAAAATGCAGAAACACATAGGATAGTATCGAGAGGGAATTTCAGTGAGTACTAAATATTCGCCCTGTTTAATTTCTCAGCTTGATATACCCCTGATTTCAAAAGGTAGGAGTAGAACCAAAGGAAAGGACTGCATGGACACACAAATTGAAAGTCACGGAGTACAGTCACAGCTCAAGCACTTGACCCATGCCCTAGACCAAACCCTCTATAGGCAAACCACTCCCTGGGTGAGGAATCTATTAGGAGCCACTGCTGGTGACTGGAGAGAGGGCTGTGCAGAGCTTGTTGAGAGAAGGTACAGTCTTGTCCAGGAGACACAAGAGGTGGGAAGAGGAGGTGCACTCATCGATTAAACTAACACTTTTTATTAATGTTTATTCAGACATGACAAGGACACTGCCTGAGGCCCTGTATGTGGCCTTGGAATTAGAGAGAGAGAGAGTGAGAGAGGGAGAGAGAGAGAGGGATAGAGAGAGAGAAAGAAAGAGATAGAGAAAGACAAAAGAGGAGGGGTAGGTAGTAATGCAGAGAGGGAGGGAGGAAGGATTCTTTTTGTCTAACAGAGGGGTGGGCTGTCATGATGAAAATGCCCTCAGAGTGGGCTTTCCTGTGGCCTTAATAAAACATGGGGTTTGAATCAAAAAGCCTACTTTGGCGAGACTGAACTCTGCACTGGAAAACAAGATGTGAAGACAGGACATTCGTGTCCATGCAGCCATGAGATTGCTGAAGACACAAATCAGCCCTCGTAGGGAAATGTGTATAGAAAAAGCTGTGGTGGTTCACGCCTTTATGGGAGGCAGCAGCAAGTTCCAGACCAGCTGAGTCTCCATAGAGTTTCAGGTCAGCCAAGGCTACCTAGTGAGACCTTATCTCAAAAATAAAGGAGTAGATAGAGAAATAAATAATAAAATAACAGCAGTAAAAGGAAAAACTATGCATGGAGGAGACAGTTAACTGGGTCCATCAGTTCAGCGGCTGAGAAAGTGAAGCCTGCATGGTCAGGAGTCAGGGCAGGCAGTGTCAGCAGCCTCCCCCAGGGCTGAGCTGTGAGTGAAGACCATGGGCCTCCTGGAGAAGGGAGGAGTTGGGGACAGAAATAGGAGGAAATCAATGGAAGTCATAATGGCTAAAAGTGACACCACAGAGTGACAGGGAAGAACATGGAGTCTGTGTGTCTAGGACATCTGTATTCTGATGAACCCTGTGTCTCCGGTGATGTCATGTCCCACAGTTTTAGTGACCTTTGGTTATCTGAGGACTGAAGGTAACAAGTCACACATTAGTCATAAACAACATTACATTTTATGTTTTTTTTATTTTTTTTTATTCGAGACAGGGTTTCTCTATGGTTTTGGAGCCTGTCCTGGAACTAGCTCTTGTAGACCAGGCTGGTCTCGAACTCACAGAGATCCGCCTGCCTCTGCCTCCCAAGTGCTGGGATTAAAGGCGTGCGCCACCACCGCCCGGCTTTCATTTTATGTTTTGACCATTCTGCGCCTAGTGACATCTAATCTGCCCTCCGGTCTCCGGTTTATGTCACCTGGCACAGGCCCTCTGTCCATGTCCACCCCGTCCACACTGCAGAGGGCTGAGGTACTCAGGGGCCAACTCAGTTTCAGATCCACTGTCCACATCATGTCCCGTCCTCCTCCCTCCTCTCGTCAGCTCCTGAGTCCTCTCTCCTTACTAACAGTGTAAGTGCAGGGCAGTCGGTGTTGGGATGTGGGGGTCATGTTTCAGGAAATGTTTACTTTTTAATGTGCCTGACCTATTAGTTAAACTGGATCACAGGGGAGTCTGAATGGTAACAATGGAATGTGGGCGTCCTTCACTGCTGGGCTGAGTCCAGGCACCTGCAAGGCAGGGGAACAGCTGCCTTGAAGCTCTGTTCTGGCTTCACAGAAACTTAGGCTGTGGAAGGAAGGTCTTTGTCATACACAACAGCTGGGGCTAGGGATGCACCATCTGGGACAAACACTCAGAGACTGTGGGTCTAGCACGTGGCTGTTTTAACCCATTCATTCACATAAGAAGAACACAGATTCCTGAGCTGTCAGGCCTGGCAGTGTGAGCTGGCCACTGCAGGTGAACAGAGGAGTCTGGTCTCTGTGGGAGTCTGTGTGGTGCTTGCAGGTCAGCGCCTCTGCTTTAAAGAGAAACCATCTCTCTGCTGTGTTCCTGACCAGCTCAGACATCATGGGGATTTGGGGGTGGGAAAGAGCAAACAGCTGTAGTTATCCAGCTGGTTTCTCCTTGCAAAACCATCAGGAGAATTCTGGGCCAGGGTTCAAGAAGGGGATGTCACAGACAGACCTCCGAGCAGAGAATGGAGTCAGGACAAATCCCAAGTCCTCAGAAGTGGCTTTCATGGTCTGGGGACTGATAGTGAGGTTTGGGCTGGGAAATGTATACAAGTGTTTTCAGTTTTGCTCTTCCTTGCTGCCAGGTTCCTCCCCACAAGAGTAATCTCACCTCAGGCTCCCACTGGGCGTGGGTTCCTGGAGAACATAATAAAAATCTCTATGATTGCAAGTTACAAAGTCCGCCCGACTTGGTGCTGCTCTTTTTTGATTCTAGGCCTGAGCACCTGGACTCTTGTGCCCTGCGCTCTCCTGCTGCTGGCGTCCGCCCTGGCCCCAAGCCAGACCTGCGCAGGTGAGGGAAACGGGCTCTGCCGGGAGGGCGGGCGGCACCGGGGAAGCTGCATCCCCGCGAGGCCCAGCCGGACCCTCCCGCCCCCCCCCCCCCGCCCGGCCTCGGGGAGCCCCAGTTCATCTCTGTTGGCTACGTGGACGACACACAGTGGGTGGAGCAGGAGTATTGGGAGAGGGAGACACAGATCGCCAGGAACAAAGACTTTCCAAGTTGACCTGAAGACCCTGCTCGACGACTACTACAACCAGAGCAAGGGCGGTGAGTGACCGCGGTCGGAGGATCCATCATGGATCAGCCAAAAACGTCCCGAGCCCCACGTCCCAGATTCTCCCTGAAGATTTCGGAACCGCAGAGACGCTGGAAAGATGATGGCCCGGACCCACTTTCACTTTCAGTTTAGAGAAGTCCGCTTGCGGGTGGACGGGGCCGCGGGGCGAGTTAGACAGGGACCGGGCTGTGGGTGGGGTCCCCGCAGTCTCTCCCGGAGAAGTCAGGCTGTGAAATGGGGTCAAACGGGCGCCTCCACCACGGGTACAGTCAGTTCACCTACGACGGCCACGATTACATCGCCCTGAACGACGACCTGACGACGTGGACCTCGGCGGACAAGGCAGTGCAGATCGCCCGGAGCAAGTGGGAGCAGGGTGGTGCTGCAGAGAGACACAAGGCCGAACTGGAGGGCACCTGCTGCACAGACACCTGGAGAACAGGAGGACGCGCTGCTGAGCACAGGTTGGGGCCTTGGGCAGCTCCTCCCTCTGCTCTTGGGCTGGGCTCAGTCCTGAGGAAGAGGAAACCCTCAGCTGGGGTCGTGCCTCTGTCTCTTCTTGTTTTTAATTTTTTTAAATATGTTTATTACACAAAAAAAAATCACACACCGAAATTAACCAGAACAAAGACTGTATACAGCTCAGTGAATTTCAGTACAGTTACAGTAGCCATTATGAACGTGTGGAGAGACCGTTTGTATTTTACTCATTCGTTATCAAATATGATTCATGCACTTATCCAGCACCAACACGCAAAAAATGAAGGAAAAAGAAAAATCCAAACAGATTTATAACTAGAAAACAATTAACTTTGTATCCTGCTTCATAACTCAAGTCCATTGCCTGCATTCAGTCCTGCCGCATCCCTGGTAATTATGCGATCTTCCTATACTGTACACATGTGTACATGTGTCTGCACATAACCGTATACTGTTGGCTATATCCCATATATGGGGAAAACCAATGTAGTTTTTTTAAAAGATTTATTTATTTATTTATTATGCATACAATGTTCTGTTAACATATATACATCAGAAGAGGACACCAGATCTCATTATAGATGGTTGTGAGCCACCATGTGGTTGCTGGGAATTGAACTCAGGACCTCTGGAAGAGCAGCTAGTGCTCTTAACCTCTGAGCCATCTCTCCAGCCCCCAATGTAGTTTTTTTATAAGATTGTGCGGCATCAAATAATAACATACGTGCTAAGTCCATCCATTTTCCTGAGTATTTTGTGATTACATTGATTAGAGCCAAACAGTAATCCATCTTATTTGTATACCAAATTTCCATTATCTATTCATCTGTTGATGGACACCTGGGTTAGATCCAGTTCTTTGCTCTCGTCAATAAAGCAGAAATAAACATGGGATGAAAATATGTGCCCAGGAGTAATATAGCTGAGTCGTATGATAATTCTATTTTTAAGCTTTTTGAGTAATATTTAAAATGATTTTCACAATGACTGGATTAATTTACACACACACAAACACACACACACACACACACACACACACACACAGGAGCGAGTAAGGGCTCCTCTCTCCCCATGTTCTCCCCAACATTTGCTGTCAGATTTGTTGATGACAGCCTTTCTGACTGGGGTGAAGTGCTGTCTCTAAGCAGTTTTATCATCTTTATTTCACTCTTCATGTGGATGAGGGTTTTGCCTGCACGTGTGCATGTGCTCCATGTGTGTGCCTGGTGTCTGGGCTCAGAAGAGGGTGTCAGGTCCCTGGGGCTGGAGTTACACACAGTGCATCTAACCCAGGTCCTCTGCAGAGCATCAAGTGCCTTCACCTCTGAGCCAACTCTCCAGCCCTTCAAAGGAGTTTAATCTGCATTTCATGAAGGGTAGAGATACTGAACACAGTGAAAATGGTTAGTGGCCACTTGTGTGTTTTTCTTTTGTTAAGACAACTATCTCTCCAGTTTCCTCACCCATTGTTGATTAGCAAGGTTGGTTCTCTCCTGCAGTTTTTCCTGAATAGAGACTCTAGTCCCTGCCTGCAGTCCAGCTGGTACAGGTTTCTCCCTTCTGTTCTCTCTGCTGATAGTGTCCTACGCCGTGGAGAGAATTTATTCTCATGTTGACGCGTGGCTTCATCAGCTCCTGTGGTGTTGTCCTATTTTGAAGTTTTTGCTCAATCCAATTATCTGGAAGAAAATCCCTGTTTTCTTTTTGAACTTTGGGTTTTTCACGTTTTAACATTTCCAGGTTTACTTTTGTACAAGGAAAAAGGTGAGCATCTGAATTCATCTTCTCGGGTAGGAGAACGATATTGTAGCATCGGGTGTAGAATGGGCTTTCTTCAGTGTGTGCTTTGAATTATTTGTGGAAAACTGAGTGTGCAAAGCTTTGTCATTTTATTTCCAGGGTCTCGATCCTAGGCCTTCGATATTTCCTGTCTAGTTTGTGCCAGTTCCAGGCTGTCTTTGTCACTACAGCTTTGCAGTAAAATGTGAGGTTGGGAGTGGACCAGCTGCAGGTTGTTGGCTGCTCATGGTTTTGTCATTGCATGTAAGTTCTTGTCGTTCTTTCTCAAATGACGGAATATGTCAGAGTCTTCATAGTATTGCATTAAATCTGAATATTAGTGTTGGTACTATGGGCATTTTTACAACATTAATTTTGCCAGTTCAGGAGCATGGAGTGTCTTCCCATCCTCTAAACCCTCTTCTGTGATTTCCCGTGTCAGTGTCCAGTGTTTTCACTGCAGACTTCTATCCTTTCTTTGGTTACATATATCTCTAGACACTTGATTCTGGTGGAGTCACGTTGATTGTCGTACATTTCCTAAGATACACTGCTGGCACAAATGAAGGCTACTTTTTAATATTGATGTTGTATCTGGAAACCACAGGTGTTTATTAGGTCTCAGAGTTTTCTGTGGACTCAACAGGATCTTCTAAGTAAAGAATCGTGTTGTCTGGAAATAGAGGTAGCGTGAATTCTTCCTTTTCTATTTTCATCCTGTTTATATCTATTTTTTGTCTATCTCTGATAGCTTATATAAATCATCACTGTATCAGATAGGATGGTGTACTCCCTTGTCTCCTCCTGGCTTTAAAGGAAACTCGGGCTGTCTCTCCTTCTGACATCATATCCACCTGTCCCCTGTCTCTCACATGTGGGAGGTGGAAAGTTCTTTTTGACCTCCTTAGCTTTAGCTTAGACTGACTCTCCTAGGGCTCACCTTTCTCTCAGGACAATTCAGAGTGTCTCCAGAGGGAAGGAGAGAAGGTCCTGAAATGACCAAGGCAGTTGACCTTCAGTCTGCAGTCCTGTGTGGGCCACAGCCTTGCTCAGGCCCAGGTCTCTGCCCACACCCAAGGTCTCTGGAGTCTTCAGTGATGCTGAATCCCTCAGCTCCACCCAGTCAGGAGCAGAAGTCCATTTTTCCTGATGTTAACTCTAGAGTTCTCTGACCCTGGGCCGCTGTCCTCTGGTTTAATGGTTGCTGCCTTTGAAACCTCCCTAGTCAGCAACTGCAACTCTGCCACTACAAGCAGCAGCTGGGTCACAAGAGCTGCAGCCTGAGGAAATTCTGTTCCCTCAGGCACCGACTCTTTCAAAGCTACTAAGAGAAATTATCTAGATTTCTCTTCCACTAAAGGACTCATGATTCAAAGGCTGAGGTAGAATCCTGCTTCCCAGAGAGGCTGAATTGCAAGCAGCTCACCTAGCTCACCTCTCTCACCTCCCAAAAGTCCTCCTGCTGCTTCTGACCCCTCCTCAAAACCCCTTCTCCACCTGGCTCCTCCTTACAACTTCCTGTCAGCTGGTTGCTGACCCTCCTCTGGACCACAGGGGAATTGTTTTTGATCAGACACATCTTTGCATCTTTAAGCAAATGTCCCAGAGCATAAACAGAATAACACACCTTAAAATAATTTCTACAACACTGGGCTCTTTCACAGACATATAAAATTTCCTTGAGATGAGATTATCCAGAACCCTGTGTGTGAGTTACAAGGGATTTTCATTCTCACCCCACCCCACCCAGTTTCTGACCTTTCCCAGGAAGGTCTCATGGACCCTGGTGGAGTCCCCAGGAAGAATGCAAAACACTTGACATTTCCACCTCTTCTCCTCAGACCCTTCAGAGACACATGTGACCCATCATCCTGGATATAAAGGTGATGTCACCCTGAGGTGCTGGTCCCTGGGCTTCTATCCTGCCTTCATCACCCTGACCTAAAAAGGGAGGAGTAGGAGCAGACACAGGACATGGAACTGGTGGAGACAAGACCTTCAGGGGATTGAACCTTCCAGAAGTGGGCATCTCTGGTGGTGCCTTCTGGAGAGGAGCAGAGATACACATGCCATGTGTACCATGAGGGGCTGCCTGAGCCCCTCACCCTGAGATGGGGTAAGGAGGGAGTAGGTGCAGAGCTTGGGTCAGGGAAAGCTGGAGCCTTCTGCAGACACTCAGCAGGGTGAGGCTTCATAGCTTCAGCCCTGACCCTCACCTTTTCTTGCCTTCCCTCTTAGATCTTCCCCAGTCCACCATCACCATGATGACTATTGTTGGTGCTGTCCTTGGAGCTGTGGTCTTCTAGGTTTTATTATTGGTGTGATGATGTGGATGAGGAAGAACACATGTATGTAACACATGTAGGGGCGGGCCTGCATTTTTTTTTATTTTCTGTTTTTGCATTCAGCACACTCAAGAAGGGTGCACACTCAAACAACACACACATACCACACCACACCACACCCATGCCCTTCTTTGGATCTGTATGCTGACAATCACCTTACTGTAGGGAAATGTTCATAACCCTGGTGCTGGAGGTGATGGGACCTGATCCTCAGAGGTCAGAGGGGAAGGTCCTTGCTGAGCACAGACCTCCAGTCTGGCATTGGCTCTCTCCTTGCACACCTCCTTCTCCTGCCTGCTGACCCTTCCCTGGTCTGCAGTCACAATTCTGAAAACTCTATGGGGACTGGGACTTCCCTGGTCTCTCACAATTTTTCCTCTCACAGGTGGAAAGAAGGCAACTTTGCTCCTGCTGCAGGTCAGTGTTCAGGGAAGAATCCTCCCTTAGGCACTGGAGTGGAGGCTGAGCTGATAATTTCCCCTCCAGCCCCACCTGTCAATCTCCTGACTGTGTCTGGTTATTTCTACTGCAGCCAGGGACAGTGTCCAGAGCTCTGTCTTGTCTCTAGAGGCTTGAAAAGGTGACACCCTAGGGCCTGGGGTTGGGGCTGAGACAAGGAGGAGAGAACTTGGTCTCAGGGCCTTTCTGACTTAGACTTTTTCTGAGTGGTGGCCTTTGGGACGTCCTTATAGTGACTTTCATGGCTCTTTTTCTTTACCTTGGAACAGCTGCCTTGTGGGCCTGAGTGACCAGTTCTGACCTAAGAACAAACAAATTCTCTGTGGACAGCAATGTCTGAGGGTTTCTGTTCTTCCTCACAGAATGAGAAAAGCTGGGGCCCAACCCAGCCCTGTCCAGCAGGACCCTGGCCCTGCACTTTCCCTGCTCCCTTCCTCAGCCAACCATCCTGGTCCACCACAGGCAGGAGGGGACATCTCTATTCCTGTCACCTCCATGCTGCCCTGAGTTCCAGCCCTCGTCTTTCCTACTGAACATAAAAATCAAATGTGCACTTGATGATTCATGTCCTTAATTGAGACATTAGCAGTCAAATTAAAGGAGAGAATTCTGCAAGTGTGATGTAGAAAATAAATGGCAGGAAGGAGACCCTTCCAGGATCTGTGTTTGTTGTGCTTACTGTCCAGGGGGGCACAGGAGGAGTCTGTGGGAGCTGAGTGAGGACGGGGCTGTGCTGGGTGGAGCTCTGTCCATGTGGGCTTCCTGTGCTCACTCCTCAGATAAGTCCTCCCTGGCTCTTCTGTCCTTGTCCCTTAGTACAAGCACATGCTGAGACACTGATCACAGAAATACATAGGTGTCCCCAGCCCTGTCCTGCATCCAGATGAGAGCAGCCAGGGCTGCAGTGTGAGGTCTGCCTGGGCTCAGTCCTGGCTGTAGCCTTTTCCCCTTCCTTCCTGTTTACTTCTATATTAGTCTGTATGGAGGAGCCGCCCTGGGGTCATTCCTGTGATTGCTGCCTGTCTTTTTCTCCTTTGAGTATGACCACAGTAGGAGCTGTTTTTCCTGTCCTTGTCCCAACAAGGCCCCTGCACTCAGGAGGTAATCTTCAGCCTCCTGAGCTCCTGCCTTCTTCAGGGGCTATTGCCTGGAGTGTGTCATCGTCGTGTCATCCCCCCCCCACCCCCCACGTCTTTCAGAACCTAACCCTTGTGTTTAGGATCAGCAGAAAGGACTGATCCACAGGGTCTCAACTTAGATCCGGTCTTATTTGTACTGTGTTCTGCTCTGCTCCACTGCCTCTACCTCCCTGGCCCTGGGAATCCTGGTGCTGCCTCTGAGGGTAACTCTAAAACTCATAGGCAGATTCCACTAGTGTGTGCAGCTAGGAAACTGATGAGGATCACAGTAACTTTGGTAATATTGGCATCAGCAGGTAAAGCCTTTGTGTGGTGTAGCACATCTCAGAGCAGCTGAGAAGTTTCCTTTAACAGTGAAGAATTTGTTCTGCAGAGCTGGTGAACATTTAACCCCAGCATTCCAAAAACCAAGGCAAGCAAATCACTGAGATCCAGGCCAGTCTGATTCAGGACTGTCAGGGTTACACAGAGAAACCCTGTCTGGAAACATAAAATCAAAAAACAAGCAAAATTTGAAGAAATTATGAATGCTTCCTCACAGGAGAATTAGTTCATTTCAAAGAAATGAAACAAAATCAGCAGTGAGTGACTGTTGGGTCTGTTTTAAACTTTTTAACAATCTGGATCTAGCCTTTTATGTGTGTGTAGCTTTATAACTGCTGTAACTTGGGCTGATATATAGGAGGTTAATGGCACTGCCTGCTCTTTCAGAGGTCCTGAGTTCAATTCCCAGCATCTGGTGCCCTCTTCTGGTGGCCAAGCACACATGCAGGCAGAACACTGTACACATAATAAATACATAAAGATTTGGTTTTGGTATTACTTTAAAAGAAATAGCAATCCAAATTCCTATTCCCTTCCCTCCCCCTTTCCCTCCACACACCCTCCCACCCTACCCCCTTTAATCCTAAGAGAGGGTGAGGCACTTAACTTTGTGAAAGTCCAAGGCCCTCCCTACTATACTATGTCTAGGTTGACCAAGATATACATCCAAAGAGAATAGGATCCCAAGAAGCCAGGACATGCAGCAGAGACAAATCCCAGCGCCACTGTCAGTGATCCTTCAGTCTGCCCCAACTTCAATCATATTCAGAGGGACTGGAGGGACTAGTTTGATTCGATGCTTGTTCCCTCCCAGTCCAGTTGGAGTTGGTGAGCTCCCATTCGCTCAGACAAACTGTCTCAGTGGATGAACCCCTCCTGGTCTTGACCTCCTTGCTCATATTCTCACTCCTTCCCCTCTTCAATGGACCTTGTGAGGTCAGTCCAGTGTTCTGATTTGGGTCTCTGCCTCTGTTTCCATCTGCTGCTGGACGAAGGTTCTATAGTGATATTTAAGATAACCAGTTTGACTACAGGGCAAGGACAGTTTGGGCCCCTTCTCCTCTACTGCTTAGGGTCTTAGCTGGGTTCTTCCTTGTGGATTCCTGGGAATTTTCTGGATCCAGGTTTCTTGCTAACCCCATAATGGCTCCCTCAGTCAAGATTTCCCTTTCCTTGCTCTCATGTCTGTCCTGCGTGCAAATGGATGGCATTAGGAAACACCATCCTGAGTGAGGAAACCCAAACCCAAAAAAGATGAATACGGTATGTACCCACTCATAAGTGGATACTAGCCATAAACAAAGGACATTGAGCCTATAGTTCATGATCCTAGAGAAGCTAAGTAATAAGGTGAACCCAAAGAAAAACATATATAGACCCAGCCGGAAATTGGAAACAGATAAGATCTCCTGACAAAATTGGGAGCATGGGGACAGAAGGAAGGGGAGGGGGGGTTGAGGAGAACTGGAGGGAATGGGACAGTCGAGATGAATAAAGATTTATTCTTAAGAAATGCTGTAACCCTTGTGTTGCTGTTCTTCCAGCTTCAGACTGGAGCTACCACCGTATCTGTGTCCTCTTCGCAACTGTGAACTTCAGATTTTTCCAGCTTTGTCTCCGACACTGGTCATCTGCTTCCCTGGCCCTTTGTCCCTGAGGAACATCCAGTGTCCTGCCACTGGTCACCTGAGCAAGGTGATGCTTCAGCAATGGGAAAGGGGCCATGGCCAAGTTCTGTTAAATCCTACCCTTCCTGTTTGGACCAACAGCATCTGCTTTTGCTCACTTCCTTTCCTTTGAATGATGTGTTCTGTCTGTGTCTTAACGGTGGCCCTGTGGTGTTAAGAAGGTAACAGTTCAACCACCTGGCAGGGCCTGTGGTCATCAGAACATCTGAGCTCAATTGACTAAAGCCCCCATCTGCCTGCCACACAGTGTGTTCTAAAGGGCACCTGCTTTGTAACTTTTGATTGAAGTTTTTTGGGGATAGTTGCCTAAACTATATAAAAGAATGAAAGTTTAAAATAATGTAATTTGATTTTCAAGTTAAACTATCAGCATTAAGGAATAATCAAACAAAACATTATGAAACTTGGACTGGACAATTGGTTCAGAGATTAAGAGCACTGACTGCTCTTCCAGAGGTCCTGAGTTCAATTTCTAACACCTTCATGGTGGCTCACAGCCATCTGTAATGAGATCTGATGCCCTCTTCTGGCCTGCAGGCAGAACACTGTGTACATAAGAAATAAATAAGTGCAAACAAACAAATAAATACAACCTTTTAAAAATTATGAAACTTAGCTACTGCAAATTCCATTATCTACAAAAGTATTGTAAAATAACTCATTAGCATTTGGTTTTGGCCAGAATATAAACTGCCTAATTACGTATTTTTCTTTTACTTTATATGATTAATTTTTAAATGGCCAGGATACTTACGAACAAAATCCTTGGGCAACTTCTATTACTTTAGGTATAACAGAAAAAAGTATTTAGATAATATGATTGGTGGTGATGAAGTCAGCAGGCTTCACTGTATCAAGACTTCTCTGGGGGCCAATTCATGGTGGCACACTCCTTTAATCCCAGCATTTGGGAGACAGGTGGGAGGATCTCTGTGACTTTCAGAACAGCTTGGCTGTGTAAAGAGACCCAGTCTCAAAAACAATAAAACAAATAAAACTTCACAATTGAGAGATCTTATAGAAGAGAGAAAGCATCTTTCAATCGGGAGTCGCGGGAATCTTTAATGCTTGATTTGTATAAACTGTGAGGTGTCCATACTCACTCCAACATGAGGTGACATAATAGATAATTGTCTGCCCCAGGGTCTCAGGGTCTCAGTGGCAGTCTGAGTCCACACCTGAAGATTGTGAACCTTTGCAGGGACTCCAGGACACCAGGACAGGGAGGAGAGGCACTGCACCACCACATCCTGAGTGGATACCCTGAAAAGAATACACTGACCCATGAAATTAAGAGCCCTGTGGGTAGTGAGCCCTACACAGGCCACCTGAAGTGTGTACAGTGTCTTAGAACCCCAGGAGGAAAGACCCAGCTTTGTATTAAAAGTGACCATTCATCCTGTGTGTAAGAAGAGTTTGTTAATTTTGGGGCCTCTTTATGCAAAATGTTGCACACTGCCTGGGTACACTGAAAGAGTGTGGGACTGACCACACCTGCATGTACACACACACACACACACACACACACACACACACACCACACATACATACACACACATACACCACACACACATACACACATACACCACGCACACATACACACACACCACACATACACACACACATACACACACACCCCCTACATGACAGGTCCCCAGTGGACTGGGGACTAGCATGCAAACCACTCAGAGGACAGTCACTGGAATGAGGCTGCCTGTAGCTGTGAGGCTGCAGGGTGGAGAAGGCAACCAGAGCGACTGTCAGTGTCTCTCTTCAGGAATGGGATGTGGGGGTGCTGCTCCATGGCTGGGTAGCTGGTCAGGGTCTTAGGACATGGGGAAACAGAACAAAAACTGCATTCAAGGAGAAAAATTTGTCACAATTAACAGAGGAACATTTAAATATCTAAACACATCAGTGTTGGGAATCTTAGGACTGAGGTTCCCAGTGCACCAAGGAGGGAGACTTCACAGGGAGATTTGTTAGCCTGTTCAGCCTGAACCACTGTAGCAGGGCTCAGGGAAGGTGCCACCTCAGGGCTGCAGAGGAGAAGCAGCCACACTCTCCTGCACTGGCCCCACAGTCACACTCCCATCTGTCTGTGCCAGCCTGCACCCCATGCCAGCCACACTCCAGGCTCACCAGGGCACATTGATGTGGGAATGATTTCTTATTAATAAAGAAACTGCCTAAAACTGTGTGTGGCTCAGGGGCAGGAGAGGCTTGGCTTAGCTCTGCCATGCTGAACTCTGCTGGTCGACAGAAACTACCGTAATTACTGTGATAACAGCGCAGTTAAACATTAGACTTGGCAAAACACAGGCGGTACCGTATTACCCCTACATGATACAACTTAAGTTTTTAAGAAGTGCTCCTGGACATTAAAAAATTACAGATTCACAATAAAACAGATTCAGACATAATAGAACACACTGTTGGATGAATGTACATAGACTTGAGAGAGAGGAGAAAAAGAATATAGAGTATAAAGTTACTGGTTAAAAAAAAAGGTAAAGTCTTTAAAGAGACAGAGTACAGATAGTTATAGATTAAGAGAAATAAAGAAAAATAAGCCACGTAAAAATGGAAAATTCACAGAGAATCTGGATCCTTTGTATTATTGTGTTTTATTTAAAATTTTTGACTCTGAAGGAGCTAAATACAGACAGACATTTCATTATATGGGCTGCCAAGTGGAACCAGACTGGATATCATGAGGGTATGACTTCAGAATTTGGGTCTAAGGATATGATGCTTTGGAAAGGGTCTTCTTTTGTTTTCACAGAGGATGAGACCCTGTGGATTTCTTCTATCCCAATTTGGTATGATAGACCACGCCCTCCTGAAAGGTTGCTGTGAACACCCTCAAAAAATTACTTCACTCAACTGCCAACTGAGATGACCCTGGCACACAGGTTACACCATGAAAGTTCTAATTAACGACGCCCTCATTCAGCAGGAAGCAGTTTGGAGAGAAAAACTGCGCCCATGTTCCCAAATATTGTTTATAAATGTTCTTTTACATTTAAAGGGGGATATGATATAGATATGAATAATTTGCATTGGTATGGATTTTAAGGTCAATTTTGTTACATGTATATGTATTTCTGATCTTGATTAAGCATTGTGATTGTGCAGTTCATTTAAAAATGTAGCATATATAGGTTGTTAATGGATAATCCTCAATAATGGTCAAGCTTGTAGTCATTTTAGTTAGATTTTTTAGAGGTGCATAGATATATTTCAGATAATGCATTCTTCATTTCTTTCAAAGACTGCAGAATATGGCATTTAAATGTTTTAATAACTTAGGGTTTTTCATGACAATGAGACACGTCTGCTCCTGGCAGCACCAATCTACTTCGAGAGGAAGATGGGCATCGAAGAGGATCCTAATGGAGTTTGATAGCCATTGGGCAAGAAACTGCTCTTGCCTGGACTGATGCATAAACTGGACACAAAGAACCCACAGAAAGAGGACTGCTAAACTTGCCTAAAGGTGAGATGGTCTTTCGGGGTTCCTGATTCATGAAAAGGTCTACGAGATATTCTGTAGGACACAGCAGAAAATGACTGAACTGTCTTTGAAATTTCCTGCTTCATGGAAATGTCTGCTGGATATTGTGGGCCTGAAGGCCGAAGATAGATGCCCCAATGGTACAAAAGAACTTTGGGTGACTGTCCAGGCAGCAGGATGTCTCTGTCATTTCTAGAGCGTTTGATTTCTTGTTTACTTAGGTAGTTTTATATCCTTCTGGAGTCTTTGATGGAGTTGAAGAATGGATAGTTATAGTTTTCCTTAGTTATGATAAAAGATAAAGTAGATATAAATATTGTAACTGTAATTCTTACTTGATAACTGTTTTGCTATATGTAATTTTACTATGTTAAAATGAAAGCCTTTCTTTTTTGTTTAAACAGAAAAAGGGGAAATGATGTGGGAATGATTTCTTATTAATAAAGAAACTGCCTAGGCTCATTCGATAGGTCCACCCTTAGGTGGGTGGAGTAAACAGAATAGGATTCTGGGAGAAGGAAGCTGAATAGGAGTCGCCATGATGTTCCCATGCCAGGCAGACGCAGGATAGAATCTCCCCAGTAAGCACACCTTGGGGTGCTACACACCTTATAAGAAATGGGCTAGTCCAGGTGCGAGAGCTACCCAATAAGAGGCTACAGATAACGGGCCA
This sequence comes from Microtus agrestis, assembly GCA_902806775.1. Taxonomy (NCBI): domain Eukaryota; kingdom Metazoa; phylum Chordata; class Mammalia; order Rodentia; family Cricetidae; genus Microtus; species Microtus agrestis. Next base: position 639,955 of record CADCXT010006930.1, read on the forward strand.
GGCAGTGTTTAAAAGAATACAGTTTCCGTGTAATTATTTCGGGTATTAAGCTAGCAATGTGGGCGGCCGGGTGCCGGGGACGCAACAGCCCGGCCGATCCCAATTTCAACAGCACATCACAGCTGGAGGTCCTCAGTGTCAGTCGTCACCACAGTTACAGCGGGTCCCGCACCCTCAACCAGAACACACACATTGCAGGTTCCTGTAACAGCTGTGGTCCTGAGGGCAAGCATTTGGCTGGGCCCAGAGATGCAGGGACTCTGTGCTGAGGTCTTCCTCTCACACCACCACCCAATAGTGGCCTTCCAGCCTGGACACCCAGTCTGCAGAGTAGGGCTCTCCAGTGACATCAGAGTAGAAGGTTCAGCTGCTGTCATGAGCTAAGTGGTGCAGGGGCTTAAACTCCCTTTAATTCCCAAAGGCCAGCCTGGTCTACAAGAGCAAGTTCCAGCACAGGCTCCAAAACTACAGAGAAACCTTGTCTTGAAAAACCAAACATACACACACACAGAAAAAAAAAAAAAAAAAAACACCTCTACAAACTACCACCCATTCCTTCCGTTTTCAAGAGAGTTTAGCTGTACAGCTTCCCTCTTGAGGAGAAATACTTCAGAACTTGACTTTATACAAATTTTAAGTGTAAAATACAGATTTACCTTCTGCCCATGAAACTGGAGATTGAAGCTGCGGGCACCTCTCATTTTAATTGGCCTGTAGGGACACTGGTCTTTGCGTTGACTTCTCTGCCAGTTAAGTTATTGGTGATGTAGGTGACCAGCAGACATACTGTGGAACCAGAGTCTTGGTTATGAGGAGTCCCAGCTGTTGGTTCTCAGCATCAGTTCCTAAGGCACTAGTGACAAGAGCGTCATCAGCCCCACTGTGAATTCTGCTCTGTCCTCCGTAAACCTGAGATCATGTTCCCAAGCTGTCACAGGACCCTGTGGTGTTAGAGACGTGAAATTCCTAAATAAACTTTCCATGCTCTAACACGATTTTTACACAACTAATACTTTGTTTAAACAACAACATTTTACTACAGTTTCATCGTAAATGTACATTGTGATTAAATGAACTACAGGACTTGGAGGCTTTTTTGTCTCCCTTGGGCAGGCCCCCTGCTGGTGGACTTGAAGTGGCCCCAGAGTTGGCACAGGAAGCACCCAGACAGGAAATTCTCAGCACGAAGGCGATTACACAAGAGGGACATGGGAGAGGGGCTTTGCTACCTCTGGGTGGAACAGAGACAGCAGCAGGAGTGTTAAGTCCTGATTGGATGTTAGTCAGGGTAGCCAAATAAGGAATGTTGATTGCTGACCTTGATGTTTTAAAATTGGACCTTGGTGATCAACCTGCAGGGCAAACACTTGTATGGATTTAAGAGCATTTTCAGGATACAAACATAGGGCCTATCTTAACTCATTTATGAGCCATCTAGGAAGCCAGAATTCTCCCACAATACCTGAAAATGTTAGTAACCCAAACTTCAAAGACAAAGATAATGAGAAAGTTCTGTTCTTCAAAACATTCCTGATATAAGAAAATGGTTTGCTTCAGAGAAGTTCTATCAAGTGAAATATATCAGGCTAGTATCTGTAAAGCTGGCTTTGCAAGCTGAATAATTTTATGGCAGAGAAGTACTCTGCTATCTTTCAGGCTTTCAGTCAGCACGCAGGATTACAGATAATTCTAGTAGTGTTCTGTGTCCATCGTGACATGCTACTCTGAGGTAGGGAAAACAAAGGCTCAGCCCTCCATGATAACGACATAAATCAGACAAGTTGTAGGTAGGGCTTTAGACCCTCCTTAATTCTGTTGTCTGATGTGGGATTCCCCTCTGTACGTTGTGGTTACCATTAATGACTAAAGAAACTGCTTTCACCTATAGCAAGGCAGGACTTAGCGAGGCTGGGAAAACCAAACTGAATGCTGGGAGAAAGAAGGGTGGAGTCAGAGAGAAGCCATGGAGTTGCCAGAGACAGAATTGGGAACTTTACCCGGTAAACCACAGACACTTGGCGATATACAGATTAATTAAAATGGGTTAAATTAAGATGTAAGAGTTAGCCAAAAGGAAGCTAGAGTTAATGGGCTAAGCAGCGATTTAATCAATATGGTTTCTGTGTGGTTATTTCGGAGGTAAAGGGCTAGGAACAAACCAGCAGCTCTTTCTACAGTTGTGAGCTGGTGGTCACACACATTTGCTAAACTTGAACTGACATTGTTTGATGCAGTATTAAGGAATTTGATGAGATGAGTTTCAAGAAAGTAACATTAAATGCAACAATTATATCTATGTTTTTAAAAAGACAGCCCATGGATTTCCCACTAGACCAGCAGCTCACTCAATTTGGATATGTTGTTTTTAAATCATTTTAAAAAGGAATTTTTCCTTTGCTCATTCTTTCTTTTTGCCTTTATAAAGGCTATCTTCATTTTTAAAATAAAATATGCAACTAATGCTATCTTGATTTTTTAACATCAAAGTTCATTTAGTGACCATGGACCATCTATAATGCAATTGGAGTAAAATACTGATGTTTAAACCAAGAATCATTCTCGTAATAGTCATGTCATAGCATGTACAATTCAGTGAGAAAATTCACGGTCCTCAAAAGCACAGTGTCCTGTGACAGCTTGGGAACATGGTCTCGGGTTTACTGAGGACAGAGCAGAATTCACAGTGGTGCTGATGACGCTCTTGTCACTAGTGCCTTAGGAACTGATGCTGAGAACCAACCGCTGGGACTCCTCATAACCAAGACTCTGGTTTCCCAGTATGTCTGCTGGTCACCTACATCACCAATAACTTAACTGGCAGAGAAGTCAATGCAAAGGCCAGTGACCCTAGAGGACAATTAAAATGAGAGGTGCCCGCAGCTTCCATCTCCATTTTCATGGGCAAAAGATGAATCAGTATTTTACAGTTGAAATTTATACAAAAACCAAGTCCTGGAGTATCTTCCCCAAGATAAAAGTTCTAATATTAAACTCTGTTAAAAGGGTGGAGGGTGGAGTTAGCATGTGGAAGTAGTTTTGCTCACAGAATTTGAACCTGGCACCTCTCAGGTCACAACTACAGCTGAGCCTTCTACATCTAGCATGACTTTCCACTGAGGATCCCCACTGGAGGTGGGGTCAATGCTGGGAAATCTTCACAAGTGTTGGTGTGAGAGGAAGAATTCAACACAAAGTCACCATGTAGCTGTTTGTCCTTAGTGCCAGAAGCTTGAGATTGATTGTAACATTGTGAACCTGCCAGGCTTGTTTTCTGAGTGTGTGTGTGGGATGTTGTAAAGTGGAGCAGAGCAGAACGCAGTCCCACAGGACCGGATCCATGTTGACACCCTGTGGATCAGTCCTCTCTGCTGATCCTACAGACAGGGGTTAGATTCTGAAAGATGGGGAGGGGAGAACCTCCAGGCAACAACCATGGAAGGAGGCAGGCGCTCAGGAGACTGAAGCTCATCTCCTTAGACCACAGGCTCCTGAGTGCATGGCCTAGCTGGACCGTGGGGGGACAGGGATGGAAAACACCTCCTACTGCTGTCACTCAGGGACCCCACAGGATAGTGAAGCAGGTACCACTCACAGGAACAAGAACAGGCCTAGTCCTCCATACTAACTAAAAAGACAAGAAATAAACACAGAAGACAGGGGGAAGAGCCACAGCGGCACTGATTTCAGGTTAACCTGTCAGAGCAGCCCTGTTGCTCATAATCCTGGACACGGACAGGGCTGTGCCCATCCCTGTGTCCCTGTGACCAGGCTCTGTCACCATGTGGTTGTACTAAGTGACAAGGACAAAAGAGCCAAGGAGGACATAGCTGAGGAGTGACCACACCACATGGCTGAGCGCCACCTGGTACAGCCCCATCCTCACTCAGCTCCCACAGACTCCTCCTGTCCCCCACCCTGGCACTCAGCACAGCAAACACAGATCCTGGAAGGTTCTCCATGCTGCCATTTCTTTTCTCCATCACACTCTCAGAATTCTCTCCTTTAGGTTGACCTGCTAATCTCCCACATCAAGGACACATGAAGAATCAAGTTCACATTCACATTCTGATTTTCAGTGGGGAGGTCAGGGGCTGCAGCTCCGGGCAGCATGGAGGTGACAGGATGGGGATGTGACCTCCTATCTTCTGGACAAGGAATTTGGCTGGGAAGGGAGCACAGCGCAATACAGGGACAGGATCCAGGTGTGCAGGGGTGAGGTGGGATCCCCAGTTCTTCACATTGTTCCCACAGGAGAAAGCAGGCAGCTTCAGACATTTGTTGATTCTTTTTTTTTATTTTATTTATTAAAGATTTCTGTCTGTTCCCCACCGCCCCCCCCCCCCCCCCCCCTCCCCAATCAAATCCCCCTTCCTCGACCGCCCAAAGAGCAATCAGGAAGTTCTGTGGGAAGTCCAAAGAACACCCACCTCCATCCAGGTCTAGTCAGGTGAGCATCCAAACTGCCTAGGCTCCCACAAAGCCAATAGGTGCAGTAGGATCAAAAACCCATAGCCATTGTTCTTGAGGTCTCAGTAGTCCTCATTGTCCGCTATGTTCAGCGAGACCGGTTTTAACCCAGGCTTTTTTAGACCCAGGCCAGCTGGCCTTGGTGAGTTCCCGACAGAACATCCCCACTGCCTCAGTGTGTGGGTGCACCCCTCGTGGTCCTGAGCTCCCTGTTCGTGCTCTCTCTCCTTCCGCTCTTGACTTGGACCTTGTGATTTCCGTCCGGTGCTCCAATGTGGGTCTCTGTCTCTGTCTCCTTTCATCGCCTGATGAAGGTCAATATTCAGGAGAATGCCTATATGTTTTTCTTTGGGTTCTCCTTCTCATTTGGCTTCTCTAAGAACCCGAACTATAGGCTCAATGTCCTTTAATTATGGCTAGAATTTGTTGATTCTTGAATCAGAACATGTCCCCATGAGGCAACAGTCTGAAGCTAGGAACTAAGAGTCATGAACAGTCAAAATAAAGACTTCTCAAAGGCCTGCTGTGACTCATTCAAATGTCTGAATCCTGAGAATCCCTGGGTCCCAGTCCTCTCCTCCTTGCCTCACCCCAACCCCAGGCCCCCAAGGTGTCACCTTTTCAGGCCTCCAGAGACAAGACAGAGCTCTGGACACTGTTGCTGCCTGCGGAAGAAGAAAGGACAAGGCACATTCAGGAGACTGAGAGAATGTGCCAGGAGGAGGAATTAGGAGCTGGCTGTCCTTCTTACCAGCTCCATCCCAAGGGTCTCAGGGACAATCCTGCTCCCCAAACTTACCTAAAACATGAGCATAGTCCCCTCCTTTTCCACCTGTGAGAAGAAAAGCTGTGAGAGGCCAGGGAAGTCCCCAACTCTAGGAAGTTTCCAGAACTGACAGCAGACCCAGCTTAGAGACAGCAGCAATGAAGGATGTGGATTTGTTTCCCATTAATGAGGCAGAGCACACTTCTAAAAGGTGCTGAGAGAGAACTCAGACTCTGCCCTTTCCTACCTGTGTTTCTCCTCCTCTTCATCACCACAGCCACCACTGCTCCAATGACCACAGCTCCAAGGAAAACTTGAAGAGCAATGACTGCCATGATGGGGACCATAGACTGAGAAGGCTCTGGGAAGGGAAGGGCAGGAAGGGAGGGTGAGGGTCATGACCCCAGCTCTCAGCCCTGATCCTGCTCAGGGTCCTCAGTAGGCTCCAGCTTTCCCTCACCCCAGCTCTGCACCCACTCCCTCCTTACCCCATCTCAGTGTGAGGGGCTCAGGCAGCCCCTCATGGTACACATGGCATGTGTATTTGTGCTCCTCCCCAGAAAGCACCGCCAGAGATGCCCACTTCTGGAAGGTTCCATCCCCAGAAGGTCTGGTCTCTACCAGCTCCATGTCCTGAGTCTGTTCCTCCTCCTCCCTCTGCCAGGTCAGGGTGATGAAGGCAGGATAGAAGCCCATGGCCCAGCACCTCAGGGTGACATCACCTTTAGGTCCAGGATGATGGGTCACATGTGCCTTTGGGGGGTCTGAGGAAAGGGTTGTGAAGATGAGACATTTTGCCATCTTCTGGGGACTCAGCAGTGTTCATGTGGCCATCCTGGGAATGGTCAGGGGAACTGGGGTTGGATTGGGGTGCCCTGATATTAGTAGACCCCAGCTAGAGCTCAGGCCCCGGGGTCATGTGCTCTTTGGGATGCTCTAAGATGTGAGTGACAGTTTGGGGTAGGAGGCTACAGGGCTCTGCAGACTGATGGAGGGGAAGTGATTCTGGACCTGAGCTGAGTGAGGGCCAGGAGACTCAGAAAAGCTGGAGTCAGACTCCAGAGACACCGAGGGTGGGGCACAGAAGGAGGCCTGAGAGAAAAAGCTCCTGTGGTCCAGGGCCATCATCAAGGCTGACCTGCTGTAAAAGGGTTAGTCTCCCAATGGGAAAAGCAGCCTGGAGTCTCCCTCTCCTTATTCCTCAACTCGGTGCCTGCTGGACAGTGTTTTTCCTCTGAGCATGCCCAAGCCTTTCTCCCACACCACCGAGGAAAAGCAAGGATGGGTCTTCAGGTACCTGAGCGCAGCAGGGTCGCGTTCCCCAACTCCAGGTATCTATGGAGCCAGTCTATGCAGGGGCCCTGCAGGTATGTTCTCTGGTGGTCGGCCTCTTCTACCTTCTCTAACTTGCGCTTAGAGATCTGAGAGGCATCGTCAGTTGTGGTCCAGGAGCGCAGGTCCTCGTTCAGGGAGATATAATCCTGGCCATCGTAGGCTTCCTGACAGTACCCACGGAGAAAGCGCCCATCTGGACCCATGTCACAGCCATACATCCACTGCAGAGTGTGAGGTTCTGGTGGGGACACAGTCGTTAGCGCCATCTTGCGGCCACCCTGCCCCCTGTCATTGCGTCCTTAACCCGACCTTTCAGAACCAAACTTGTCACCTAAACCTGAGCCGAACTCTGCGGGGTCTTTCCTGTTTGAGGGTCTAGGCGGGTATTTGGCTGAAACTATCGCTCAGCGGGTGAAGATGACCCAAGCCTGCCTCAGGAAAGGAGGAGGGGTCGTGTCTGTGATCGGGGCCGCGGTCACTCACCGTCGTCACTCTGATTGTAATATCCAAGCAGGGTCTTGAGGTTCAATTTGAAGTTCTTCCCTGTGTTCCTGGCTTTCTGTATCTCCCCCTCCCAATACCCCGGCCCCTCCTGCGCCATCCACGGCGCCCGCGTCTCCATCCTCGGAGTCTCCGCTTCGCTGTCGTAGCGCACGAACTGCGTGTCGTCCACGTAGCCGACCGCAATGAACCGGGGCTCCCCGAGACCGGGCCGGGACACAGCGGTGTAGAAATACCGCAGCGAGTGCAAGCCTGGGGGAGGCGCGCGGTGAGACCCCGACCCTGCTCCCGGGACCAGGGTCCTAGGAGAAGGCAGGGGGAGACACGGACTAGGGCAGTAAGATGACTTTACGGGGTACTACCCCCACCTGGCTCCCTGCTCCGTCCAGCAGAGTCTCCCCACCCGGTACTCACTAGCCTGTGTCTGGACCAGAAGTATGGCGCCTGCCAACATCTTGAGCCAGGAAGAAGACATGGTCCTCAGTACAGGGGCCTGTGAAGGGTGTAGAAGCAATTCCTGTCATCTGCTCTACTTTGAACCTCTGTGTCACTGATTGGTTTCTCTAGAAACTCGGTGTCCAATGAGAGCTGTGAACTTATCATTTATGCCAGGAGAGAGGAACTCGATTGGAGTTGAATGTGGAACTGTGTGTAAGGAAAACAGTGCTGGGCATTGTTCTGGCGTCTTTAATGCTGTCAAAAGTCACTCCAGACCTAGGACTTTAAGGGGACCCGTGTCCTCTTCACTCTCGGGCAGCTGTGAATGGCCTGGATAGTGTGGGAACCTGGCCAGTACCCAACCTGGCCAACCCGATACCGCCCACCCGCAGGAACAGTTCCCAAACCTAAAGCAAAACTCAGACACCCACAGCCTCCTGCGGAATCTCGAACACTGGGATCAGGGGAGTTCGGGACCCTGCTCTGGGTCGTGAGGGATCGTGATCTTCGACCGGGAAGTCATTCACTGTTGTGACTCTGGTTGTAGAGGTGGAGCAGGTTCTGAAATTCTGTCTGTGCTCCTGTGGGTCCCCAGGGCTCCAGCTCGTTCTGCTAGCTCCACCCTCAGGACTCCGGGCTCCAAGTGCTTGAACTCCATTGTAGTTCCTGTAGCCCGAAGCAATGAAAAGAGCTGGAGGGGGCAGGATGGCGAGATGCAGCAGTGGCAAAAAAGGGAAGCAGACATGAGCCTGGGAGCAGCAGGCTGTGAGATCCTGCCCCTGCTCATGTAGATGAACCTGGAAGCAAGAGAGAGCAAGATTGAAACCACCAATGTATGCTTCAAATCATACCACATCTTTATGCTCTCGGAATCTGAAAGCCACTTCTGAGGAATTGAGACTTTGTCTTGACTCAATAAAGCTAAGTCTCTTCTCTCTCTCTCTCTCTCTCTCTCTCTCTCTCTCTCTCTCTCTCTCTCTCTCTCTCTCTCTCTGTGTGTGTTTTAAATTTTATTTTGTGTATTTTACCTGCGTGGAGGCCAAGTCTATCACATGCCTGTAGTATGTGTAAGGCCAGAAGAGGGAGACAGAAGTCCTGGAGCTGGAGTTACAGGCAGGTGTGAGCTGCTCTAATTGCTGAGTTCTCTCTCCAGCTTCAGACACTGTGGTTTTAATACAGCAGAATAGAAACATTCATGTTATCATTAGCCGTCTCATAAGTACCACTTGTAGAGTAGTAGTGTAATATCTCATATCACACGGGACAAAGTATTAAAAAGAATCCTCCCAGGGAAGGAAAAGATGGCTTAGCTCTCAAGAGCGCATTCCTAGGTCTTACAAAGAACCCGCAGCTGGTTCCCAGCACTCTTATGGCGCTCACAACCGCAGGTAACTCCAGCTCCAGAAAATCTGTCCTCCTCGGGCACCGCACTATATATTCACACACGAAAACACACAAACATAACTTAGAAATAAATTAAAGAACCAAAACCTACATAGACTCTACCTCAAGGCTCAGAGAAACAATGTGGCCAAGAGGTCCAACAGTCAGAAGACATGGGTTCCGTTCAAGTCCCAGGTCATAGAACGGCTCTTACAGCATTTTCTTTTTAATTTTTTTATTATTTCATGTGCATTAGAGCTTTGCCTGCATGTATATCTGTGTGAGGGTGTGGGATACTCTGAAACTGGAATTACAGGTAGGAATGAGCTGCCATGTGGGTGCAGGGAATTGAACCCGGGTCCTATGCATGAGCAGCCAGTTCTCTTAACCACTGAGCCATCTCTCCAGCCCCGCATTTTTCTTCACTAACAGCGCCAGAACGATGCCAGCACTGGTTTTCCACAGGCACAGTCTCAACCCTGACCGTGTTCTCCCTCAATTCTCATTGCACACCTAATTTCTAGAGAAACCAGTCAGTCACATAGAGGTTCCAAAGAACAATAATCCACAGGAATCGCGTCCACACTCTTAACAGTCCCCTGTAGTGAGGACCAAGTCTTCTGCTTCCTGGCACAAGCTGCTGTCAAGACCCAAGCTAGTGGGGAGTGAAAAGGACCCTGCCAGAGAGAACAGGGCTCCAGGTGGGGGCAGTACCCAGTCAACATAACTCGGTTGCCCTGCTCAATGTCTCCTCTGCCTTCACCTGGGATCCTGGGCCGGGGAAAGTGGGGGACGTTCGGGATCTCACAGCTTGTCTCCTGAGGCTCACGCTAGCTGAGCCATTTCTACACTGCAGGGTCCCTGCCTGACCTCCAGCAACCGTGGTTCATCTGTCAGCTGTGAGGAAGACACATAATCTGTGCGCTCCAACAGCTTCAGGAGATCTCGAGGATGGGGCCAAGGGTGCTGTGGATGGAGCAGGAGGGGCCTGAGTATTGGGAGAGGGAGACACACAATGTCAAGACCACCCAGCAGACTTTGGGCCCTGTAGGGCTGCGACAAGCATAGCTGCAATGGTGTGTGACCGCGGGTCGGAAGTTAGGACTGCTCCAATTAGCCAAGGATGGAACTTGGGTTCCAGTCGCCCCGGGTCCCAGGTCCTGCACAAATGCAGCCTGAGAGGTGGCTTCCTATTCATTTTAGAGGGGGCTGTGGGTGGACTTGGTTCACTGCTTTCTTTGTTACATTCACGTATAAAAATATACTGAAACGGAAGCAAGGTTGTCTATAACATTAGACTAGTCTGCCTCATTCTTGCGGGCTCTTAGATCCCAGGTCCTGCAGACACAGATCTGCACAGATTGGCAAAAGTCAATAAAGACGCCTGCAGAGGTTATCAGTATCCTGGAACTGACGTTACAGAAGGTTGTGAACCCGAGTCCTCTGGAAGAGCAGCATCAAGGTAGTAATGATCCAAGTTTAAGGCAAGGAAGTGTGCGACCTTGAAGAGAACCCCATCCTCTCCCAGGTAGTCTCTGGGAGTCTCAGGTTGTTAACATGTTTACAGAGAGGTCCTTCTTTCCTGCACCCCTGTGGTCTAGATTCACTTAACATTTGTAACCTGATCTCATTTAGGTTCCTAAGCAACACTTTTGAGGCTAATACCTTTAAAACTCATCCCAGTAATGTATACAGCTATTTGTAAAGACGACAAAGTGTGACAAGCCCACACTCATGCTCTTGGTATACTTTCTTTCTTTCCCTCCCTCCCTCACTCCTACCCCCTCCTCCCTCTTCCTCTCCCCCCAGACAGGGTTTCTCTGTGTTCCTGGCTGTCCTGGAACTCACTCTGTAGACCAGACTGGCCTTGCACAAAGATATCTTCCTGCCTCTGCCTACTGAGTGCTGGGATTGAAGGTGTCACCACTGCCAGGCTTGTCTTTCTTTCTTAACGTTCATCTTTCTGTTTTTCTTGGCACCTCTCTTGATCCTCCTGCTTAAGGTCTACATTAAAATACATTTATTGGTTCTTTTTCATGGCACCTCCTAGGTACCTCCTGGCCGTGGGAATATCTCCTTCCCAGCCACCAGCTGTCAGGAACTCTTGGAAGTGGATGATGAATGCAAGCTTCGCACTTCCCATGAGAAGGGCACAGAAGTAGCTGCTGATGCGAAGGGTGAATAGCGGAAGGGCTTCATGGTCGGAATCAGTGGTGGGAAGGACAAACAAGGTTGTCCCACGAAGCAAGATGTCTGGACCCACAGCAGAGTGTGCCTGCTGTTGTGTAAGGGACGTTCTTGTTGCAGACCATAAAAACTGGGCAGAGGAAGTCCAAGTCTGTTCAAAGATGCATTGTGGATGCCAATCTGGGTGTCCACAACTTGGCTATTATAGGCAAAGGAGACAAGGAGGTTCTTGCACTGGCAGATACTACTGTCTCAGTGGGTGGGGCCCAAAAGGTTGGCAGAATCTGACAGCTTTCCCATCTTTCTGAAGAAGCTGATGAGGTTGGCCGATACGTTGTCAGAACATAAATAAAGAGGGTGAGAGGCCTAGTACCAACACACGCAAGATTCAGCATCCCATTACTTCATGCATCTTGCAACACAGACACCGAAGTGCTGTTCTGGAGAAAGAATGCACTGAGGAAAATGAGCCCAATGCTGCAGAACGTCTTAAACCTTTGGCCAAGAGAATGAAGGAAGGCCAAGAAAAAAAATGCCAGGAACGGATCCATAGGAGATGAAGGCTGTCCTCACTGAGAGCTTCTGCTTAGTCTAACTCAATTAAAAATGGGTCTTTAAGCCGGGCGGTGGTGGCACACGCCTTTAATTCCAGCACTCGGGAGGCAGAGGCACGCGGATCTCTGTGTTCGAAACCAGCCTGATCTATCAAGTGAGTTCCAGGACAGTCAGGACTGTTACACAGAAAAATCATGTCTTGAAAAAATAAATAGTGTGTGTGTAGGTCTTTAAAAGTAACAAGTACAGCTACCGCAGAATAGAATCCCTTTTTATTTGTTTGTTTTTTAACACAAGGTTTCTCCGTGAAACAAAGTGATAAGACCTTCAAAAAATACCTTTATTGGGCCAGCCAGCTGGCTCAGTGGATAAAGGTGCTTGCCTCCAGTGTGATGACCTGTGTGCCATCCCTGGACCTACTTGGTAGAAGAAGAAAACAGACTCCTACAAGTTGTCTTGTGGCTTCTACACATGAGCTGTGGCTCTCACACACATGCACACAATAAATAAATAGACTTACGCCACATTAAAATAAAAAATGTTTATTAACCCCCAACTCTACTAGTCTGCAATTCTCTTCTGCACCAAAGTCATAGATCACAATTTGGCCTGAGTAAAGGTCCCTAAAAATTAGGGGGTGCTACTCAGGGCACAGTGGGTGAGGGGGTGGAGCTTTGTTTCCAACCCTGTGCCCTGTGACTGTGACAAAATACCTGATGAGAAGCCACCCAGCGAAGAGACAGGTGTCAGACCTTTAAGACAGAAAGGTGGAGCTGTCTCTGTCCACAGTGGCAGGAGATGTCCTGCTCAAGCCCTGCTCAGGAAACAGAGGAAGGGGACTCCAGCACTCCGCTGGCTTTTTTCTGAGTCTCCAGGCGATGAGTGCAGACACCTTATAGTCAACATGGCTCTTCCCTCCTCAGTTAAATAAACCTGGCTGGAAAGACCCTCACAGACACACCCAGAGGGGCGGCTCCTAGGTGATTCTACATCCGGGCAAGTCTGTGAAGATAACCGACTGAGTCTGGCGGTGGTGTCCCAAGTCTTTAATCCAGGAGGCAGAGGCAGGCAGATCTCTGAGTTTGCGGCCAGCCTGGTCTACAGAGTGAGTTCCAGGACGGCCAGGACTGTTTCAAGGAGAAACCCTGTCTTAAAAAACAAACAAATAAAAAGGATTCCATTCTGCGGTAGCTGTTCCTGGCATTTCCACACGGGGTGGGGAGGGAGTGGGGATCTCCCTGAGTGAGGAGACTAGGCAAAGGCTTCTGAGAGCCACGGAGAGACAACACCAACAGAGTGGTGGGAAAACAGGCAGATACCTTTCAGGGTGACCAGTCAGGCCATCTTAAAGGTCTGAAGAAGTGGCCTGGATGACTCCACAGGGGAACCGCTATGGCCTACAAGATTCAGAACAGATTCGGGGCAATCATTGTGAAGTGGTAACATTTCTGAATAGCTCACTCCTCACTCAAAATGTCCAAGTCCAAAGACTCTCGCCAGCCCCACCACATGTCCCCTGTCTTTCCCCATGTCTCACCTCATCATCCACGACTGTCTCGCCAGAGTACTGGTGACTGTCCCTGTCTAGAAAATCACAAAGCAGGACCTGGTCAGGCTTCAGGAAGCTTGAGGTGAATCCGGGTGAGCTCCCATGGCTCCAAGGATCTGAGCCCACCCCCACCACACTTACCTGCTTCCTGAATGTGGATCCTTCTTCTCCAACCTGAGGGAAGAAACCATGTATGGGTGGCAGGGGAGCAGGCAGTCCTGAGGGCCTAGAGCAGTGGTTCTCAACCTCCCAAATGCTAACACCCTTTAGCTCCCCATGGTGTGGTGACCCCACCATACAATTATTCTCTAGCTACTTCATGGCAGTAATTTTGCTGCTGTTATGAATCATAACGTAAATCTGATATGCAGGAGATCTCATGCACAACCTCCAAAGGGGTTGCGACCCACAGGTTGAGAACCACTGCCCTAGAGGCATCCTCTTGGTCCTGAGCCCAAGGGAAATTTCTAGAACTAAGGTGATGTAATACCTCCCTGGAGGTTTGTCCTCAGTGAGACCTCTGCTGGTGACAGCTGGGCATGAGGTCTCAATCACCAGAACCATCCCCTAGCTAAAACTGTCGTTCGGTTCCCTCAACTTTTTTTAAAAAAATATTTATTTATTATATTATGTATACAATATTCTGTCTGTGTGTATGCCTGCAGGCCAGAAGAGGGCACTAGACCCCATTACAGATGGTTGTGAGCCACCATGTGGTTGCTGGGAATTGAACTCAGGACCTTTGGAAGAGGAGGCAATGATCTTAACCTCTGAGCCATATCTCCAGCCCCTCCCCTCTACTTTTGAAGGTTAAACAAAAAGTTCCCAGATGAAGTAGAAGCAGAGCTGTGGATGGTGCATCCCACTCCCCAAGGAGAGCACACTGCTACCTGTGGCGTGAAGCCCTCAATACGAGAAGAAAACTCAGCACGTCTCTCCTACCTGCATCCTTCTTCATACATATGTAACACATCAAAGCTCCAATGATGATGAGACAGACAAACGGGACAGGAATTCGTAAGATGGGGTTCTTGTACCAAGCAGCCTCTGGGAAAGGAAGGCAAGGTGAGGACCACCCAGCTCTCATCCCCAACCCTGCTCAGGTTCCCCAAAGAGCTAACTCTTACTTAGCCTACTCTAATCCCAGTTCTGCACCCATGTCCTCCTTACCCCATCTCAGGGTCAGGGGCTCCAGCAGCCCCTCATGCTGCACATGGCATGTGTATCTCTCCTCCTCCCCAGAAGGCACCACTACAGCTGCCCACTTCTGGAAGGTTCCATCCCCTGCAGGTCTGGTCTCCACAAACTCCATTTCCTGGATCAGTTCCTCCCCATCCAGCTGCCAGGTCAGGGAGATCTCAGCTGGGTAGAAGCCCAGGGCCCAGCACCGCAGGGTAACAAAGGTAACTTTTTTCAGAATGAGGTGATGGGCCACATGAGCCTTTGGAGGGTCTGAGGGAAAGAGTTGTGAAGATGAGACATCTTGCTTTCTTCTGGGGACTCAGCAGTGTTCATGTGAGCATTCTGGGAATGGACAGGGGAACTGGGGTGGGATTAGGGTGTCCTGATATTAGTAGACCCCAGCTAGAGCTCAGGCCCCGGGGTCATGTGCTCTTCGGGATGCTCTAAGGATGAGAGTGACAGTTTGGGGTAGGAGGCTTCAGGGCTCTGCAGACTGATGGAAGGGAAGGGATTCTTGTCTTGAGCTGAGTGAGGGCCAGGAGACTCAGAAAAGCTGGAGTTAGATTCCAGAGACACAGAAGGAGGCCTGAGAGAAAAAGCTCCTGTGGGTCCAGGACCATTGCCCAAGGAAAGATATTGTTCATCAGTTACTAAAAGATTGGTCTCCTAGAGAAAATGAATTTCCTAATTGTCTGTAAGAGAAAAGCTGTTCTTCGAGGGCGTCATTCTTGGTCAAAGATCTGGATCCCAAGGAGATTGCTGCCTCCTGGGACTCTGGGGGATGAGTGAATTAAGGCCTTCTTGTTCAGGGGTCTCCCTCTCCTCCTCCATCTCTAAAGGACAGGATCTACTCCAGAACCTGTTCTTGCTGGGCCAGTGGGCTAAGCCCCAAGTCCTCTCATCCTGCCCATGCACCCCCAGCCCTCCAAACTCCTAGCAAGCAGCCTGAGGGAAACTTGGGCAGGGTATCAGGGTATTGCACCCCCCCCCCGCACCTGAGCGCAGCAGTGTGTCCTTCCCGTTTTCCAGGTGTTTCTGCAGCAGCTTCACGCACTTGCCCTTCAGGTGGGTTCCTAAACTGTCCTGAGAGATCTGAGCTAAGGTGCTGCTAGTGGCTGTCCTGGAGCTCAGGTCCTCATTCTGGGTGAGGCAATCCACGCCATCATAGGCCATCTGGTCGTACCAGCGGAGCAGGCGCCCATCTGTCCCCACTTCGCAGCCACGCATCCCCTGCAGCGTGTGAGGGTCTAGCGAGGACAAGGTGATCAGTCCTCTCGGGAAGCACAGCACCACTAACTGCTAACCAAGTCCCAGCGAATCCCTGAGGGCTCTTTTTCTGGTGAGGAACTAGGCAGGTCTCGGGTGACACTTCAGTTCCGCGAGTCTGGGCAACCCTGGTACATTTTTGGGTGATGCAAAGGGTGGGGGTCACTCACTCACCGTCCTCGCTCTGGTTGAAATAGCGAAGCAGGGTCATCAGGTTCCCTCCAGACAGTTGTGCTTGAGTCCTGGCCTTCTCGGTCTGCAGGTCCCAACTCTCAGGCCCCTCCTGCTCCATCCACGGCGCCCGCGGCTCCATCCTCGGAGTCTCCGCGTCGCTGTCATAGCGCACGAACTCCGTGTAATCCACGCAGCCCACGAAAATGAACCGCGGCTCCCCTAGGCCGGGCCGGAACACGGTGGTGCGGAAATACAGCAGCGAGTGTGAGCCTAGGGGCGGTGCGCAGTGAGACCCTGACCCTCCTCCCGGGACCCCGGGCAGAAGCGCCGGCCGGGACGGGAGAATGGAGCGGGGCTTGGGACAGGGGTGGAGAAGGGAGCAGCAGAAAGTTCAGGCTGGGCGATTGGGAGATGTGAGTTCCTGGGTTCCGTCCGTCCCTGGCCCTTCCCGCCAAGATCAGTTTCCTCCTGGGTTGCACTCACCTGCGTGGGTTTGAGCACAAAACAAAGGTGCCGCAAGCATCAGTCCGAGAGCTGGGGGCACAGTGGCCCCCATTCTTGGGGACCCTGAGCGTCTGGTTCTGGGCGGATTTTGGGCACCTTTACAAACCAGAGTGACCCTGATTGGATTATCTCAGAACCCGACTTCAAATGAGAGTGAGAACATGTGTGACGTCATCAACATTCGGGCAGAAATCAATGAGGGTGGGGACTGGAGAGTGAAACAATGCAGATCGCCCAGTCACCACTCCCTGAAACTCTGAGAGCCACTGCCAGAGAACCCAACACAGTGCTGACTTCCCGGAAAGAGCTAGGGTTTGTCAACCTGTCTTCCTGAGTCCCAATCAGAGACCGTGGAGTTCAGGGGAGACTGCAGACTGAACTCGGGCCTTCTCTAATTCAGTGCTGTGAAGATGCAGTCCCACCCCTTCTGGGACTCTGCGAGAAGAAATATGCCAGCAGGTGTGTGGGCAACAGCGACCTCCTTTGGGAATTCATCGGTGAGATAGGTCTTCTCAGTCTCTCTCTGTCTCTCTTCCCCCTCCCCCTACTGTGTGTCTGCCTTTCTGTCTCTCCATGTCTCTGTGTCTCTCTCGTCATTTTTTTCCACTTGCTTTTTCTGAGTTTTTCTTTTTTAAATATTTTTTTATTTATTATGTATACAATATTCTGTCTGCATGTGTGCCTGCAGGTCACCTTTTCAAGCCTCCAGAGACAAGTCAGAGCTCTGGACACTGTCCCTGCATGCAGCAGCAGAAATAACCAGACACAGTCAAGAGACTGACTGGTGGGGCTACAGTCTGCACTCAAGTACTTCGGGGATGATTCTTCTTCCCTGACATACTGAACTGACACAGGAGCATAGCCTTCTTTTCCCCCTGTGAGAGGAAAAGCTGTGAGAATCAAGGGAAGCCTTGGTCCCTAGAGAGTTTCCAGAATTGTGACTGCAGATCAGAGGAGGGTCAGGAGGCACGAGGAAGGAGGTATGCAGGGAATGAACTAATACCAGTCTGGAGGTCTGTCCTCAGCAGGAACCTTCCTCTCTAGCCTCTAACCTCTGAGAATCATATGCCCATCCCTTCCATCGTCAGGGTTATGAAATGTTCCTCAATTTTCCAAGCACTTTATAGTAGGTGATTCTCAGCATACAGATCCAGAGATGACATGGTTGTGCACATGACGTGTGTGTGTGTGTGTGTGTGTGTATGTGTGTGAAAGACAGAGATGCACTCATGCTACAGCAGGTGTGTGTGTTGATCAGAGAAGTCCGTTCCTTCCTCCCACTTTAACATGGCTTTTGAGGGTTGAATTCAGTTCATCAGACATGCATGTATATACCTACTGAGCCATCTTGCCAGGTCAGGAACCTTTTCTTAGTATCTAGAAGACAGTGTTGTCTGATAGCCATTCACCATGCACCCTTCTTTTTTATTTATTTATTTATTTATTTATTTATTTATTTATTATGTATACTATATTCTTTCTCCGTGTATGCCTGCAGGCCAAAAGAGGGCAGCAGACCTCATTACAGATGGTTGTAAGCCACCATGTGGTTGCTGGGAATTGAACTCAGGGCCTTTGGAAGAGCAGGCAATGCTCTTAACCACTGAGCCATCTCTCCAGCGAACCATGCACCCTTCTTGAAGGTGCTAAATTAACATAAAAACATGCAAAACAAAATAGAACAAAAACTAGACTCTGTCTCTTCCATACCTGTGTTCTTCCTCATCCACATCATCACACATCCAATGACAAAACCTAAGACCACAGCTCCAAACACAACACCAACAATAGTCATGATCGTGATGGTGGACTGAGGAGACCCTGGGAGAGGAGAAATGGAAGAGAAGATGAAGGTCATGACCCCAGCTCTCAGCCCTGACCCTGCTCAGGGTCCTCAGTAGGCTCCAGCTTTCCCTGACCCCAGCTCTGCCCCCACAACCACCTTACCCCATCTCAGGGTGAGGGGCTCAGACAGCCCCTCATGGTACACATGGCATGTGTATCTCTCCTCCTCCCCAGAAGGCATCACCAGAGCTGCCCACTTCTGGAAGGTTCCATCACCTGCAGGTTTTGTCTTCACCGCCTCCATGTCCTGTTCTGTTCCTCCTCACCCCTCTTCCAGGTCAGGGTGAAGTCAGCAGGGTAGAAGCCTAGGGCCCAGCACCTCAGGGTGACATCATCTTGAGGTCTGGGGTGATGGGTCACGTGTCTCTGGAGGGTTTGAGAAGAGGTGGAAATGTCAGGTGTTTTTCACTCTTCCTGGGGACTCCAGCAGGGTCCATGAGACCTTCCTGAGAAGGGTCAGAAATGGGGTGAGGGAGGGGTTAAAATACCCTGAAGCTTAGACACAAGGTTCTAAATAATCTTATCTTTGGAAAATTCTAGATAGGGGTGAAAGAGCCCAGGGCCAGAGAGCTTTAGGTGTTACATCAGGAAAGGGACTTCTGTCCTGACTGGGTGGGGCTGAGGAATTCAGCCTCACTGTAGACTCCAGAGACCTTGGGTGTGGGCGGAGAACTGGGCTTGTGGAAGGCTGTGGCCCACAGGACTGCAGACTGAAAGTCAACTGCCTTGGTCATTTCAGGACCTTCTCTTCTTCCCTCTGGAGACTCTGAACTCTCCTGAGAGAAGGGTGAGCCCTGGGAGAGTCAGTCCCTGCTAAGGGCAAGGATACCAAATAGAACTTTCCACCTTCTATAAGTGAGAGACAGGAGACAGGTGGATATGATGTCAGAAGGAGAGACAGCCTGAGTTTCCTCTAAAGCCAGGAAGCAGACAAGGGAATAGACTCTCCACCATCATATTTGATACAGTGATGATTTATATAAGCTATCAGAGTTAGATGGAAGATAGGCAGAAAAGGGTCAAAACAGGAAAGGAAGAAGTCCACTCTTTCCAAAAAACATCATTCTCGGGGCTGGAGAGATGGCTCAGTGGTTAAGAGCATTGCCTGCTCTTCCAAAGGTCCTGAGTTCAATTCCCAGCAGCCACATGGTGGCTCACAACCATCTGTAGGGAGGTCTGGCGCCCTCTTCTGGCCTTCAGGCATATACACAGACAGAATATTGTATACATAATAAATAAATAAATCTTTAAAAAAAAACGTCATTCTTTCTTACAACACCCTCTTGAAGCCATAGACATTATCTGGGATCTAATAAACACTTATGGTTTTACACAAAAATCAATAGAAAAAATGGAACCTTCATTTATGCTAGTAGTGTATTTTAGGAAATGTACAACATTCGAAGTAACTCCACCAGAATGAAGTGTCTGGAGGTATACCTACCCAAAGAAATGAAAGAAGTCTGCAATGAAAACTTCAAGATATAGACACAGGACATCATGGAAAGACAAACCATGCTCCTGGACTGGCAGAGGTAATATTGTGAAAATGGCCATACCACCAAAATTAATCTAGAGATATAAGGCAATACTATCAAAACTCTGATATATTCCATAGGTGTAGAAAAGGGGAAAAATCTGTATGGAGTGAAAAAGACCATGAACAGCCAACACTCCTAAGGATTAAGGTCACTGCTGGAAGCTGGACATGGTGAGACACTCCTTTAATCCCAGGACTTGTGAGGCAGAGGCAAGTGGATGTCTGTGAGTTCAAGGCCAGTCCTGCCTACAAAGCGAGTAGGACTGTAACAAATAAAAGAGCCCTGCTGGAGGTGTTACATCACCAACCTCAAATTACCCTGCAGAGCTATAGTGACAAAGACAGCCTGGAACAGCATAAAACAGACAGGAAATTCAAAGGCATAGGATAGAGATCCTGGACATAAAATGACAAAGCTATGCAGACTTAATTTTAGAGAAAGAATGCAAAACACAAACTGGAAAAAGAGCCTGTCCTATGCACGATGCTGCAACACTGTTTTCCTGCCCAAGAAGACGAATTTAGATTCTCACCTTTCACCTTGTACAGAAGTAAACTTTAAATAGAGTACTGACCTTATTACGTTCAAATCTTGAAACACCCAAAGTTCAAGAAAACAGTCTAGGGGAGGCCCTTCCAGATACTGGGGTAAGCAAGAACTTAGGATAGAACAGCAATACCACAGGAGCCAATGAGGCCACACATCAGCTTGAAAACAAAGTCTCTCCACAGCATAGGGCACAATCAGCAGAGAGAACAGAAGCCACAATAGGAGGAAACCTGTCAGCTCCACTGCAGACAAGGGGACTAGAGTCTTCCATTTACCGAGAACTGCAGAAATTAAATACCAAGGAACTAATGTTGTCAATCAACCAATGGTCGAGAGAATTAAACAGACAGTTATCTTAATAAAAGAAAATCTCAAATGGCCACTAGCTATTTTTAGTGTGCTCAGTATCTCTAGCCTTCATGAAATGCAGATTAAACTCCTTTGAAGGGCTGGAGAGTTGGCTCAGAGGTGAAGGCACTTGAGCTCTGCAGAGGACCTGGGTTAGATGCACTGTGTGTAACTCCAGCCCCAGGGACCTGGCACCGTCTTCTGAGCCCAGACCCAGGCACACACATGGCGCACATGCACACGTGCAGACAAAACCCTCATCCACATGAAGAGTGAAATAAAGATGATAAAACTGCTTAGAGACAGCGCTTCACCCCAGTCAGAAAGGCTGTCATCAACAAATCTGACAGCAAATGTTGGGGAGAACATGGGGAGAGAGGAGCCCTTACTCACTTCTCTCTGTGTGTGTATGCGTGCGTGCGTGTGTCTTTGTGGAAATCATTTTTCTCATTTCTTTAAAAAAATTGAAGGATGACAGTACCCACAATGAGCTGGCCCTCCACCATCAATCACTAATTAAGGAAATGCCTTAGAGCTGGATCTCATGGAAACATTTTCTCAGTTGAGGTTCCCTCCTGGCAGATAGCTCTAGTTTGTGTGTCAAGTAGGCACAAGACCAGCCAGCACAGTATCCATACATAAAATTAAAAATGTAAAAATTCTTCTAGAAAGATAAAAAAAAATTGAAGCTAGAACTACCGTATGACCCAGCTATTTTACTCCTGAGCAGAAGCCCACACCCTACTGGTGAGATATTTACACCCCATGGTTGTTGGTGTTTTTTCACTAGAGTGAAGAATTGGGTTTAGTCCATCAGTGGATGAGAAGATAATGGACATTTGGTATCCATATACAATGGAATACTGTTTGGCTGTAAACAATGTAATCATAAAATCCTCAGGAAAATGGATGAACTTAGTATGTATATTATTAAGCGAGTTCTTAAAAAGAAAGACTACATTGTTTCTCCTCATACGTGGGATATAATCAACAATATATGGACCAGGTCATCTTCAAGCACTTCAGAGATCTACAGACTATGGCATTTAAGATGTTTTAACAACCTATGTTCTTCTTGTTCATGGCAATGAGGCATGTCTGCTCCTGGCAGCACCAATCTACTTCAGAGAAGATAATGGACAGCGAAGAAACTCCACATGGAGTTTACTTTCTCTGTGGCAAAAGTAAGACACTGGGCAAGAAAATGCCCTTGCCTCGACTGCTGACAGTATGCTGTCCTAATTTGACAAGCAGCACACAAAATATCCTGCATCACAGAATAGTCTGTCGCATATGCTAGACCTGTAGGCTGAAGATGGAAGCCCCAACATTGCAGAGGAACTTAGGGTGACTGTCCAGGCAGCCAGTTGTTTCCGCCATTACTCACAGAGTTTGGAAGTTGCTTGCTCACACTTCCTGCTTACTCAGTTAATATATTTCCTTCTTGGGTCTCTGAGGGAGTGGAAGACTAGATAGTTATAGTTTTCCTTGTTTACTAGACACAGAAAGCAAGTTATAATAGAAAGGAAATTAGGTACAAGACTTTGGACTCACCAAGATAGAGATATGGAGTATTTTCTCTGAATTTGTCAAATGCAAATGGACTAGACATTGTTGATGTATTTATTGCCTGAATATATTGTATATAGTTATTGTACTTATTGTATATAGCTTTTCTTACATTAGTCATAGTTTTTTATTTTAAACAAAAGGAAAATGTAGTAGCATTTGATTTTTACTTTAATAAAATAAAATTTTATTTAATAAAATAAAATAAAGCTTGCCTGTAGATCAGAGAGTACAACAGCACCACTGGTCAGCCTTACTACCAGGCAGTGGTGACACACACCTTTAATCCCAGTAGCCACACTAGTTCCCATAGCAACCAGGCAGTGCCTTCCCTAAATCCCAGTGATGCACACCTTTAACGACAGTCCTAGAGAGGATTACAAAATGGGAGGAAACTGCTCTCAGACACAGTCTCATCCTGAGATTCCTGGAGGCAGGATCACCATTTTGGACTGAGGTTTAGGTAAGAGCCAGTGGCTGGCTGCTCCCACAGCCTCTTCCTGTCCCACCAGAGGCAGAGCATCGTGAACACAGATTCTGGGAGGTTCTCCATGCTGCCTTTTGTTTCCTCCACAAACTCTACATATATCAATTCTTTATTTTACTGCCAATCAACCTTTGAGATCAAGGACATGAACAATCACGTTCACATTCAGATTCTTATTTTCAGTGGTAAAGTAGGAGCTGCAGCTCAGGACAGCATGGAGGTGACAGGATGGAGATGTCCCCTCCTGTCTGCAGGAACAGGAAGGTTGTCTGTGTAAGGGAACAGGGCAGTGCAGGGACAGGGTCAGGTGTGCAGGGTGGGCTGGGCTCCCCAGTTCTTCACATTGAGCCCATGGGATCACAGGGAACATCAGACACTATTGCTGAGAGTGAACTGAGGGGCACTGGGTGTCACAGCAGAGACCTGAACACATCGTCTGTCACTCCTTCCACACCAGGCAGCTGTCTTCACGCTACAGAACAAGAGTCATGAACAATCACTGTGAAGACAACATCCCCACAACCCACCACTCACTCAAAGGTGATTCTGGGAGTCCATGAAACCCAATAATGTTCCCTCTGCCCCTCCCCAAGTCAGTCCCAAGAGTATCACCTTTACAATCTGGGAGAGACACATCGGAGCTCTGGGAACTGTCTCTGCCTAGAGTGAAATTATATATATGTTAATGGAAAGGTAATAACAGGGACCATATTTTGCTGGAGGAGCTATTATGGATTTCCAGAGCTCCTCAAATAATCCAGCTTCAACCCAAAGGCTTCAGGGACAATCCTGCCCCCCATTCTTACCTGGAGCTGGAGCATAGTCCCCTCCTCTCCCACCTGTGAGAAGAAAAGCTGTCAGAGACCAGGGAAGTACCCTACCCTAGGAAGTTTCTGCCACATCCACGGCTGTCTCGCCTGTGTGACAAAATGCCTCTCAGGTAGTAGCCGTCTCAAAATGAGGGGCTCGTGCTTCTTGGAGCTTGGCCCCCGGCGGTTCCCTGGCAGTCTGCTCGAGTTGAGGTGCCTGATTAGCCTCAACAACCTCGTTCACTTTGTTCCTGGCGATGGTTTCTTGCATTGACTCTGCTATCCTTTCTTCTGTTCTATTTTTCTCTTGACAAAAACTTCCAATCTGTTTAAGGAACCAGGAAACATTCCTAACGGCTCCTTGAACATGGAGGAACTGATGCGTCAGTCCCCTCCCTTGATTCAGGCCATTAATGTTATGATTAAGACTCTGGCTCACTCTCTGGGGGAATTTACAGATACCCTAGAATAGAAAGAGCTCATGATAGGACATTTGGTAGAAGATGGGTAAATTATGAAGGAAAATGTATGGAATGGCATGAGTTACCATTTATGGAAAGGCTAGCCAAAATGAAAAACCCCTGGTGCATTTTAGATAGGAAAGAAAGGCAAGATATTCTTGATAACATGAAGTCAGACATTCAATATTAAATCAAACCCTGGGGGTGGAATCCTGAAGAATGGTGTTTGGGTTACCTTGGTTACCTTGAGGGTAGATATGATTTAGGGCCATGAAAAAGCACAGTTAGTTAGTGGTGTGAGACAAATTTCTAAGAAAAGCTCTGCCCACCTGGCCCTGACCACAAGACTTGTTAAGAATAATCAATTATCTGTAATCATTTTTCTATGGAAATTTTATGTCTGCTAACTTCCTTCTGTAATCTTTTAAAAGGGATGCTTAAATTTTAGTAAAGTTGCAACAGATTCAAATCTCATTAGAGTTGTGTCTGTCATTCGCTGAATCCTGGGTTCTCCTGAGCCTTCACCCCTGTTCTCCCTCGGTCTTTGATCTCCAAGAGAGTCAATCCACGGCAGTTTCCAGAACTGACAGCAGACCCAGGGTAGAGACAGTAGCAATGAGGGTGTGGATGTGTTTCCCATTAATGAGGCAGAGCACACTTCTAAAAGGGGCTGAGAGAGAACTCAGACCCTGCCCTTTCCTACCTGGGTTTCTCCTCCTCTTCATCACAACAACCACCACAGCTCCAATGACCACAGCTCCAAGGAGAACCAGACTAGCAATGACTGCCATGATGGGGACCGTGGACTGAGGAGGCTCTGGGAAGAGGACAGAAAGAGAAGGTGAGGGTCATGACCCAGCTCTCAGCCCTGATCCTGCTCAGGGTCTGCAGAAGGCTCCAGCTTTCCCTGACCCCAGCTCTTCACCCACTCCCTCCTTACCCCATCTCAGGGTCAGGGGCTCAGGTAGCCCCTCATGGTGCACATGGCATGTGTATTTGTGCTCCTCCCCAGAAGGCACCACCAGAGATGCCCACTTCTGGAAGGTTCCATCCCCAGAAGGTCTGGTCTCCACCAGCTCCATGTCCTGAGTCTGTTCCTCCTCCTCCCTCTGCCAGCTCAGGGTGATGAAGGCAGGATAGAAGCCCAGGGCCCAGCACCTCAGGGTGATGTCACCTTTAGGTCCAGGATGATGGGTCACATGTGCCTTTGGGGGATCTGTGTGGAAGATTTAAGAAACCCCACAATTAACAAGATAAACTGAAACCTGTAAAGACAAGATAAATCGATGATCACACTGAACTATGTGACAGTTTGAACACTTCTGTCATCACACTAGTGACCTGCAGGTAGAGCTGGTCCCTTCATCACAGAACTGCACATTTCCCTGGGAGGAACTAGGGGGGAATCTACATGAGCTGGCAGGTCAACATGGTCTTCTTATGTGATGTTCTGTAGCATAAGTTAGGTTGTAAAAGAATGAGGAATAGAAAATAATTAGTTTATATATGTGTTTAAATTCATATCAAAATAAGAAATTAAAGGCATGCACTACATGACGGTGCCACCACTGAGACACAGCCACTGTGGCCATCTTGCTGTCCAGCATTAACTGTCCATCCGAGTGAACAGACATCACCAAAGTGAGCCTTAGAAACGTGGTGAACCTCTGACACTCAACCAGAGAAAATGCCTCCACAATCTCTGTCTCTGGGAGACGAGATACCAGGTATTGTCACACAGGATCCCTGGAAGTGGAGGGCTGAGGGAGGAGTTGCAGGCGGCCCCTGCACCTGTGCGCAGCAATGTGTCCTTCCCGTTCTCCAGGTATCTGAGCAGAGACTCCACGCACTCGCCCTCCAGGTAGGCCCTGCTGATCTCCCCAGCACCAGCCTGCTCCCACTTGCGCCGGGTGATCTGAGCCGCTGTGTCCGCCGCTGTCCACGTCGTCAGGTCGTCATTCAGGACGATATAATCGTGGCCATCGTAGGCGTACTGTTCATACCCGCGGAGAAGGCGCCCGTCCGAACCCAAGTCACAGCCATACATATTCTGGTAGGTGTGAGAGCCTGCGGGACTCCACGGTCAGTCCCGCCCACCCGCCCCGCCCCCGTCCCCCGCGGCCCGCGGTCCCGCCCACCCGCGGACTCTGAACCGAAAGGGAAACCGGGTCCGGTCCCCGCTCTCCTCCCAAACCTCGGACCTGGGACCCTGGCGACTCCGGCCCATGCACAGGGACGTGGACCTCCGACCGCCGTCACTCACCGCCCTCGCTCTGGTTGTAGTAGCCGAGCAGGGTCCTCAGGTTCCCTCGGAAAGTCTGCTCGCGGTTCTTGGTTCTTTGTGTGCTCCTCTCCCAATACTCCGGCCCCTCCTGCTCCATCCATGGTGCCCGGGGCTCCTTCCTTGGAGTCTCAGCTTCGCTGTCGAAGCGCACGAACTGCGTGTCGTCCACGTAGCCGACTTCCACATACCGGGGCTCCCCGAGGCCGGGCCGGGACACAATGGTGTAGAAATACCGCATGGAGTGCGAGCCTGGGGGCGGCGCGCGGTGAGACCCCGACCCTGCTCCCGGGACCCCGGGCAGGAGCGCGGGTCGGGAGGGGAGCAGGGCGCGGGGCTCGGGACGCGGGTGGAGAAGAGGCGGGAGGGTCCGGCTGGGCCACGCGGGGACGCGGCTTCCCCGGTGCCGCCCCCGCCCTCCCTGCAGAGCCCGTTTCCCTCCGGACCCCGCACTCACCGGCGCGGGTCTGGGTCGGGGCCAGGGCGGCCGCCAGCAGCAGGAGCAGTGTGCGCGGCGCCATCGCCCCCACCTCAGATCTGGGGCGTCTCCTGAGTTCCGCGGACTCCGTGGACTTTATAACCGGTGACCGCGGCGACGCTGGTTGTTTCTCCGGGATCTCGCCACCCAATGGAGATTAGAACAGCTCAGTTGTCAACAGTGTCTGGACAAAAGGACCTGACACTGTAGGAGCCTGTCATGATATGCTAAATAGAAACAGACCACCCAAAGGAAGTTCTTCATTTCCAACCATTATCACTGCCAGTGTAGGACTCAGCCATCAGTAAGTTTAATGGAGGCTTGAGTGTCAGTAGTTTACCCTGAAGTAATACCTGGGGGCTCTTACATATGGGACTTAGTCTCCTTGTTGGCTTTTTGGGGTTTATGGATCTGGGCATAACATTTGTGGGCTCGTCCTGGATCCCCCAAGCGCACGGGACTACACCCGTAAAGTCTTCAACAGGTCGGTAAGTTATCTGTGTTTTGTTTCAAGTCTCATGTCTGTGTCTCATGTCTTTCTGTAAGCGGGCCCTGGAACTGTGAGAGCCTGTAGACGATCTACACAGAAGCAGGAAAAGATCACTGGCGGGGTACCTGGTGTCTTAGTTCAGTAGAGAGACACGCGGGATGCTACCAATGTCCATTCTGTAGATAGACGGGCCGGTTGCAACCGCAAAACAGCTTGAGGCTGTCGTCTTTGGTTTGATTTGGCACCAACAGGATTTATCTGTCCATTGTCCTGTGCGTCTGAGTGTTGTTGTGTTTTGTCCTGACTTAGACTGACACTGACGTGGGACAGATTCAAACTGAGACTTCTTTGACCTTGATATTGGGATCACTAATAGGACTTTAGAGATAGGGCCATAAGCATAGGGGTATATTTTCCTAAAAGGGATAAGACAAATAACCTCTACCTGCCACCATAAACATTTCATGAAAAGCAGTCAGCCTTGGCCTGTAGTGCAGGAGCAACACTGGCAGAGTCGCCATACAAGCAGGAGGCTGCGGGGCAGCATGCTTGTATGGATTGGTGGTGGGGCTATGCAGCCTTGTTGTTAGGATGTAGCAAGGCTGCCAGCCACATTTGTAGGGGGTAGATATGTCCCATTAGCATTTCAAACACTGAACAGAGAATCTGGGATTAATTGCTATGGATGGCGAGGTTAACAATCTTTCTCCCCCATTCTGCACACCACCTGCCCCCCCCCATGCTGGTGGATGAGTTCCTTGGGTCTGCCCTGGGGGCTGCCAGCCTCAATTTCTGGCCAAACCTGACCAACGTTTGTCTCCATAGGTCAGTGACTCTGGCTATAGGTTTTAAGCTGCGATGAACATTGAACTTCCAGCAATGAAGCCAGTACTGGAGCAGAACAGGGACTGATGAATGAAATAGACTGTGTTGAAAGGAAAAGATGCAAAACAGCATAAAATTAAACAGAAAATACAAAAAGATTTCATTTTATGGACCTACTGTACACAGTGGATCACAGCCTCATTCCAGGGAGAAGACACTGTGTGTGCTCATCTGTGCACTTCAGCCCTGTGTCAAGTTTGGATTGCTGCTGAGCAGGACAAATTCCTGTCAGTCACTTGAATGGTAACTTGTAACAGACCGTGACAGCCCACATCCAGCAAGTTCCTGCAGCTAGTGAGGTCTCCTTTCCCATCTTCCCTCCCACATGAGGCCCTCAGGCTCTCGTCTTTTTAACATGACAGAGAAGCATCAGAGTCTAGAACAATAGTTCAATTTGTTGAAGAACAAAACAGGACTCTGAGCCCACAGAATTTAAGGATGAGAAGGAGGAATCACGGTTGGCTGAGCTGCCCCATGAGCTCCCTGCTACACCACTGCGAGGGTCTCAGGCTGTCCTGTTCTCATGAAACTTACAGCCAGATGCAACTTCCCATCCTTTCCCACCTGTGGGAAGACAGCATCCTGCAAGAGGGTAGGGAGGGTGCAGAGCCATGAGGGTCACAGGAGCTGCAAAGCCAGGAACTAGGGAGGTTTCTAGAACTCTGAAACAGACTGTGATATCTATTCTTGGTTGTCAACTTGACTATATTATATCTGAAATTGACTAAAATTCCAAAATGGAGGGCACAGCTGTGAGGGATTTTTGTTTAATTTGAGGTGGGAAGATCACCTTCTGGTCTGGATCTGTGCGGTGAAGGACAAATGCAGTTGGGTTTTCTATGGCCTGCCAGCTCCTCCATAATGACCCAGTCAGTTTTAGCTTGGGCTTGTTCCCAGCTAGCTCTTAAAACATAAATTATCCCACTTACATTTATCTATATTCTGGCACAGGTCTCATTACCCCTCCTCAGTACCACATGTCTGACTTCTCCTCTGGCTGTTGAATTCCCCTTGCCTCTGATTCCTTCCCAGAGTTCCTATCTCTGCCAGGAAGTCCTGCTTTTGTTCTCCTTCCTAGCTATTGGCTGTTTAGCTCTTTATTAAACCAATCAGAAGATGCCTTAGGCAAGTGAGGAAGGACAGAGACACATCTTATAAAAGGATTATCCCAACAAACAAACCTTTAATCCAGATATTTTGAGCTGGAAAAACCCACCTCTCATCTGGGCCACACCTTCTGCTGGAAATCTATATAAGGACATGGGAAAATGAATTTCTTTATGCTTTTTGCCTGCGTGCTTTTGCCCTCCTAGCAAGTCCATTCCTTCAAGGCATTGGAGCCTGCTCTGGGAATCCAGCATATACTGAAGACCAGC
Source organism: Microtus agrestis (assembly GCA_902806775.1). Taxonomy (NCBI): domain Eukaryota; kingdom Metazoa; phylum Chordata; class Mammalia; order Rodentia; family Cricetidae; genus Microtus; species Microtus agrestis. The sequence continues at coordinate 669,381 of CADCXT010006930.1, forward strand.
TGAGAAATCTGGCTTCAAAGACTGAGCAAGTGCTGGATGTTTGGACTTTGTGTTTATCACCAACCCTTGTTGATTAGCTGGACCACAGCATGTAATGACTTATAAATCCCCTTTCTATAGACAGTCAGACAGACAGATAGACAGACACATAGAAACATAGCTTCAGTCTCTAAGTTCTGCCACTCTAGAGAACCCTGACTATTCCAGTGATCCAGGAAAGGCTGAGGAAACACTGGGAAGGGATGGGAAGGAAGAGAACCATCTACTATCCTGGAGGGCTGTCTCAGCGAGGACCTCCCCTCCATCCTCTCACTGCTGGGATGGGATGGGAAGGAAGAGAACCATCTACCGTCCTGGAGGGCTGTCTTAGCGAGGACCTCCCCTCCATCCTCTCACTGCTGGGAACTAAGCATCCATTTCCACCACTGTCGGGTGCTGAGTGCCCTGTGTTCTCTCCTGTATTTACAGTAAAGTGTCTACAGGCAGCGCCCCCTGCTGGGTGAGCACCGTGTGGGACACTGAACTCCTAATTCTGAGTCTTCGTAGAGTCTCTAGTGTTAGCTCTCCACAGTTTAAAATCCCCAAACTCACAGTCCTCCCCCTAAGTTAAAATAACAAATGTTCAAATCTGCAAAATTAAAATCTCAATGAGCACAGTCCCCAGGGTAGGGCGGGTGTCACCATAAGAAGGCAGTTCAGAAAAGCCTTGGCCACACAGTATGTGCATCTAGGACAGGCGACCATAGTCATTTTGGAGGGGTAACAAGCCCCATACTGTTCAGAGAGCTCTTTCTTTGGAGAAATCGTATTTCCCTTCATTTGTTTTTATTTTAAAAAATATTTTTATTGTTTGTGTATGGGTGTTTTGCCTGCGTGTATGTCCCTGCACCATGTAGATGCAGTGCCCGCAGCGGCCAGAAGAGGGCACCCTATACCAACCTCTCAATCCCGAGAGACTGCAGTTGCAGGTGTGTGAGGTGGTCCTAACCCAGGTTCTCTGGGAGAGCAGTGAGCACTCTTTACCCTAAACAATCTCTCCAGCTCCAGGACTGTCCGTGAAAGTGACATCATCTTCATGTTTACGCTGAGTTTTCTGTGGATCTTTTTTCTCTGAAACCCAGGGCCTGAGCCACCAAACCCCCTGCAGGGAGGGTTTTAACTGGAGAAGCTCAGGGTCCTCAGGTCACAGCGTCCAAGCCATGGACGCGCTGATCAAGAGAAGGAGCTTCCCCGTCTGTGCCCACTGCACACTCTACAGAAAGGTCTGCTGTCCTCCAGCACCAATGCAGCTTTGTTAACACAAACCACGCAGGGAACTTTCCAGATGGCCTGGTCCTCCTTGCTCAACTGGATGTGTTGCCAATGTCCACACCTATTGTTTAATTTGTAGCCTTTGATTTTGTCTTCATCCCAAAGTTTTAGTACAAGTCTTAGAAATAACTACAATCCCTGTTGTTTGAGATTTCCCCCCCATACATCAGGAATGTGGCTTGGTGAATAGAGCGCCCACCTTATGTACCCCACGCCCTGGGTTTGATTCTTCAACACCTCCAAAATTAGGGTGGGGGCACACAGGCTGGGCAGGTGAGATGACTCAGTAGGTAGAGGAGCTTGCCACCAAGTCCAACCACCTGAGTTCAGTCCCCAGACCCATAGTGGAAGGAGAGAACTTGCTTCCCAAAGTTCTGATGCGCGCGCGCGCACACACACACACACACACCATGGCTGGGTGTGCCCTTATTCTCACACCATACACGTGCAGTGATACTATTAATGCATAAAATAATTTGCTGGGTGTTGGTAGCACGTGCCTTTAATCCCATCACACAGGAGGCAGAGACAGGTGGATCTCTGTGAGTTTGAGGCCAGACAGGGCTACAGAGTGAGTTCCAGGACAGGCTCCAAAGCTACACAGAAACCCTGTTTTGAAAACTAAAATAATAATAGTAATGATAATAATAATTTAACATTTTCCATGATTATCTTTGACTCGACTTCCAATCCTTTGCACAGTTTCTCATCACAGTTTGCGTTTTGGACACAGGAAAATTCACCCACCGGAAGGTCTGAGGCAAACTAGACACAACATATGGATTTGTGTTTCTGTGTTCTTCAACATAAACTCATGCTTTCTTTTTGATTGTGTTACATTGATTTACTAATTACTTGAGGGGCGTACATGTCCTGATGTCCGTGTGAGGCTTAGAGGATGACTTCTGGGCCTCAGTTCTCTCCTGTCACCGTGTGGTTTCCATGGATTGAACCCAGGTTGTCAAGCTTGGTGACAGGCTCCTCGAGCTGTCTATCTCGATGGGCCCCTTGGAGACCAGTGTGTTCGGACTTTTCCTTTTGAAGGTTCCTTCATTTATGGAGTTGGCACACAGATGAGCCACCCACCCTGACTTAGAAAAGGTGTTTACTGGTCTGATAAGTAGTAGCGTTGCCTTGGGTGTCTCTGCGGAACCGTGTCTTCCTGTCCACCTTTAGTGGAGCCAGCTAGTGTTGCCTGGAATGTTGTCAGCCATACTTTGGGGTGTCTTCTGTCATGGTTCAGCCACAACGGCTTTGTATGTTGCAGGGTAGAGTGTGTGGATTAGAAATGTCAGGTAGGAGGCACAGAGATGTGAAAGAAACACAGACACAGGAGAGAACCGGGAGGACAACCCAGTGTGTGCTGGATACTGAATCTGCCTGTGTTTACTTTCCACACACTTTTATACCCCAATAGAAAAGGGGGTGGAGAAGACAAAAGTCTGCTTTAATATGACAGAAAGGACAACAAGTTACTTGTTTCAATACTTGAGACGTTGAGCCATTATTTCCAGAGTAAAGCATTTGATGTTTTGGGCAGGATATGCAGAGAATTCACTCTAGACCAAGTATCCTGTGGGAGCCACTCCCTATGTTAATCCTCCTGTTTTAAAATCAGGGAACAGTAATAGGCTTGAATTCTCTGACCTTTGGCCGGAGAGGATCACATCCATATTTCTATGGCTACAGTATTTTATAATAAAGTAATGGAGAATAACCAGACATCAGATTGCCATTTTAAATTGGTCTTGGATAGCTTTAACAGTTTTTAGTTACACTCAAAATTGAAATTTGTCTTTTTTAACATATCAATTATAAGGATTAATGGGCAATGACAAATGTTTTTTAGACAAGCTCTCACCTTTTTCTAATTAGTGACATCTTTATAATGAACTAAGGCAGTTCAAACATTAACAGGTCAATACCATAATTTTAGTATGGATATTAACAATAATACATAGCCAAATCACAATTCTCTTAAATCCTTTATAAACAAAAGACAAGAAAGGTCCCTGTGACGGTGATCTAAGAGTCTTCCCCTCCTGTAGTCCATCCGCTCTGCTGCTGTAGTTTCGGTGATGTCTGCTCTGCCCCGGTCTCTGAGCAGCAGAAACTTAGGCTGTTCCTCCCCATCTCTGATGAGGGCTCAGTTACTCTTTGTCATGAGTCTCTTCTCCCCAGGGAGGAAATTGAGGTCCCAGGTCCCAGGTCTTTATTACAACAGGAGATTGAGCGCCATACTGACAAAAATGAGTTCTGTTCTCACAATACAGTATGGATGAACTGTCAAACATTCAGTCAGTGTTCCTGGACCTGCTCCGAAGTAAACAGGACTCAATCAGGTCTGGAAGTTTGTGCAGTGGGTCCACCCAGAAGCCAGGAATCACCAACCATCACCACATCTTCCTTCGCTTCTCAGACTGCAGCGTGATGGCTTAAGTCAGGAGCACAGACTCAGGAGCCTCATTCCAGCTTCTCCGTGGGTCTCCAGCGGCTGAGATGTCGTCAGGGCTGGCTCTCCTGTTTGCAGCCATCAGGTTTTCTTTTCCTCCTGTGAAAAAAGCACAAATGTGCCCTCGAACCCACGTGAAAACAGGTTTGGGTCCCTTTCAACATAGACTGGGGTTATAACTCCCCTATACTTTCTTTTCAAAGCTGTGTTTTAATCTCATCAAGGGACTCAAGATTCCCTGTGAAATCCAAGCTGCAAGTCCCCCTGGCTGACAGATTTTCACAGACTCCTGTCTCCAGGTGCATTCACATTTTAATAGACACTCACTGGGCCTGGAGCAGCAGCTTGGCTGTCAGGCTGGGAACCAGTCTTGGCTGGCAGCTGAAGCTGGGAGCACGGCATGATGCAGCTGCCCTCTCTGCTGCTTGGCTGCGCCACAGGGGCTTTGGGACCCAGAGGTCAGTGGTCTGGGTCCAGGCCAGCGCTCTCCGTGCTCAGAGGTCCCCATCTTGCCAGCAGTGGCTGTCACACTTTTATCCTCACAGGCTCCTCAGATCATGGGCCCTGTAGCTCTAGCCACTTCCTGCCAATTGGCTCCAGGCACTGGCCATGGGAGGCTCAGCTCTCCAAACTTTTCTGTCTCCTGTTTTCCCTGGCTGTGTCGTACTGCATGGAACAGACACAGCTGGCTACAGCATGTGTGCACGTGGGCTTGGTGGCAATGGCTGTAGCCACGCTGGCCTTCTGCCCCAGGTTCCCTTCACTTCTCCACCCACTCAGCAGCAGCTGCTGAGGCTTCATGACCACAGCACCGCAGGTCAGGCCTGACCATCATGGTTGGGGGATGCACACTGGCTTCTCCAAGCACTGACACTGTCTGGAGTTGGTGGTGGCTATGCTGCCAGCATGGGGGAGAGATATAATATTTACAAACTCTAAACATCTCTGTCTTTGCTTTTGCTCCACCCCAGCTCCTCTATCTATTAAATACACTCAAGTAAATGTGCAGAGAGGTGGATACTATTTTCTAGTCCCAGATCTACAGTTATATACAATGTTTCTCCCATAGTTCATCCTCCATCTTTCTTCCTTTATTATCTATCTTTGTCAGTTTCTGAGAGCCCAGTTATCACCTCTGCACTTGCAGTGTAATATTCATTTGACGGGGTCCTTCACGTTTTTCCCCTGTAACGCTGGCCACACCTCTGTGGCTCACAACCATCTGTAAAGAGGTCTGGTGCCCTCTTCTGGCCTTCAGGAATACAGACAGAATATTTTATACATAATAAATAAATAAATATTAAAAAATAAAATAAAAAACAAAGGCAGCATGAATTTGATGCCCACACCTTGCCGCTGTGTCATTTAGCAAATGTTTGTGATGAGGTTGAAGAACCAGGAAAGAAGTCTGAGTCGTTTACCATACAAGGCCCCGAAGAGGACTTCACTGAGTTTTTGCAAAGATTGATTTAAGAAGTCAGACAAATATTAATTGAATCTTTGACTTTTGAAAATGCTAATTCAGAATATAAAAGGTTGATTAGGCCTTTAAAGGTAAGATCAGGACCAACAGATGAATGGATTAGAAATACAGCTGATACTGGACCTCAGGTTTATGACGATACTTTGATAGGCGAAGTGATTTCTAAAAATTTTAAGGAAAATTGAAATTTTAGGTTTTTTTAATTTTGGTAAGCAAGGTCATCTAAAATGGGATTGTAGGTAATGCTTCCCTAGAAACTAAGTATTTTTTCTAGAGAGAATCCAAACCGAAGGCCCCAGCCTTCTGGAATATGCAGAAGGTGTTACAAAGGCCAGCATTGGACTAATGAATGCAGATCAACATGGGACGAGCAAGGTAACCCTTTGCCATCAGGAAATGCCAAAGAGGACCTCTCCCAGGCTCCAGGGTTCAATTTGGTTCAATCATTCCCTGTCAGAGCTGGAGAAACTCATCCACAGACAATTAAAAGACTTAATGCCTGTTTGTTAAAAACAGCACTGACCTGGATGTGATCAAGGACAGAACAGCCTCAGTAGAAAAAACAAAAAATTCAGGAGCAACAGGAAAACAAGTATTTTGGGCAAACTGCTGTAAATGACCAGAGGCGAAAGCTAAAATACAGATAAATGGCCTTGAGACGGAAGGTGTACTAGACACAGGTGCAGATGGAACAACAATCTCACCGAAGTCCTAGCATCCAGCTTGGCCTCTTCAGGAGGTCAATGTTCAGTTTCTAGGAATTGAAACTTTATCTCTGGTAAAACAAAGTGCAAGGTGAGATAAATGCGTAGGGCCAGAAGGACAAACAGGAAACTGTTTTTACTTTTTTTTGTATTTTTTTTTTTTTTTAGACAGGATTTCTTTACATTGTCTTGACTGTCCTGTGTAGACCAGCCTGGCCTCAGCCCCACAGAGATCCGCCTGCCCCAGCTTCCCAAGCGCTGGGATTAAAGGTTTGCACCACCACTGCCCAGTTCAAATAGGAAAATTAAAGCCATATGTGGGTAATATAGCCATGAATTTATGGGGCATGATTATTGCGGCAATGGAAAACACAGATTAACGCTTCCCCGGTCTCAGAAACAAACCATAAAATAAAGAACGCTTCTGAGAAAAATATTAAAAGCTATTACCAAGAACAGTCACTGCCCATTCAGGTTGTACATAAGCAGACACAGCAGCTGTTTGTCTCTCAAAGGCACTAACTCCCTACCTTTAAAGTAGATAACTGACAGACATGTGTATAGAACAGTGACCTTTGACATCAGAAGAATTACAGGCCCTAGGACGGCTGCTACAGGAGCAGCTAAATGCTCAACATTTGAAGCATTGACCAGTAATTGGAATTCTCCTGTATTTGTCATTGAAAAGAAATCTGGAAAATGCAGGATGGTAACAGATTTAAGAACCATAAATAAGGTGACTCAGCCAGTGGGCTCTTTGCAGCCTGGAATTCCCTGCTTTCCTTATTGCCTAAGTGATACTCTACTAGAATGATTGATTTAAAAGACTGCCCATTTTTACTATATCTTTACAAGAACAGGATAGAGAAAAATTTGGCTTCATGGTGTCCAGTTATTATAATAATCTATTGGAAGGTATCCGTGGAAAATTTTTCCATAAGGAATGTTAAATAGCCCCACCTTGTGTCAATATTTTGTACAACAGCCATGAGAACTAAATCATAAACAGTTTCCTCAATCTAAAAATTATCCTTATATGGATGATACCTTACTGCATGGTTCAGATGCAGTTCCCTTAGAAAAAAATGCTTGATGAAGAAAGAGAATTTTGCTTTTCTAGGGATTACAAATTGATCCTGAAAAAACACAAAGAGGAGATTCTACCAATTATCTAGGATAAAAGACAGGTTTACAGAAAATTCAACCTCAGAAAGCACAAATCAGGAGAGATCAATTGTGAACTCTTAATGATTTTCAGAAGTTGCTGGGAGATATTATTAACTAATTACAGCCCATAATTGGATTAAATACCCAAGAGCTAAGTAATTTATTTCAAACCTTATGAGGTGATAAGGCCTTTTTTTCATTATTGATTTTTGTTGAGCTCTACATTTTTCTCTGCTCCTCCCCCCCCCACCTATTCCCTCCCCTTCAACTCACTCTCAAGGTCTCCATGTTCCCAATTTACTCAGGAGATCTTGTCTTTTTCTACTACCCATGTATATAAGATCTATGTATGTCCCTCTTAGGGTCCTCATTGTTGTTTAGGTTCTCTGGGATTGTGATTTGTGGGCTGGTTTTCTTTGCTTTAAGTTTAAAAACCACTTATGAATGAGTATATGTGATAATTGTTTTTCTGGGTCTGGGTTACCTCACTCAAAATAATGTTTTCTAGCTCCATCCATTTGCCTGTAAAAATCAAAATGTTATTTTTTTCTGTTGTGTAGTACTACATTGTGTAAATGTACTACATTTTCTTTATCTGTTCTTCAGTTGAGGGGCATTTAGATTGTTTCCCGGTTCTGGCTATGATAAACAGTGCTGCTATGAACATAGTTGGGCACATGTCCTTGTGGCATGGTTGAGTTTCCTTTGGATATATACCCAAAAGTGGTATTACTGAGTCTTGAGGAAGGTTGTTTTCTAATTTTCTGAGAAATGGCCACACTGACATCCAGAGCGGTTGTACCAGCTTGCACTCCCACCAGCAATGCAGGAGTGTTCCCTTTCCCCCCACATCCTCTCCAGCATAAGTTGTCATCAGTGTTTTTGATCTTGGCCATTCTGACAGGTATAAGATGGAATCTCAGAGTTGTTTTGATTTGCATTTCTCTGATGACTAAGGATGTTGAACATTTCCGTAAGTGTCTTTCAGCCATTTTAGATTCCTCTGTTGAGAGTTCTCTGTTTAGGTCTGTACTCTATTTTTTATTGGATCATTTGGTTTTTTTGATGACCAATTTCTTGAGTTCTTTCTATATTTTGGAGATCAGCCATCTCTCTGTCTGATGTGGGGTTAGTGAAGATCTTTTCCCATTCTGTAGGCTGTCGTTTTGTCTTGTTGACCATATTCTTTGCTTTACAGAAGCTTTTCAGTTTCAGGAGGTCCCATTTATTAATTGTTTCTCTCAGTGTTTGTGCTATTGGGGTTCTATTTAGGAAGTCTTCTCTTGTGCCAATGCATTCAAGTGTACTTCCCACTTTCTCTTCTATAAGGTTCAGTGTGGCTGGCTTTATGTTGAGGTGTTTGATTCATTTGGACTTGAGTTTTGTGCATGGTGATAGATATGGGTCTATTTTCATTCTTCTACATGTTGATGTCCAGTTATCCCAGCACCACTTGTTAAATCTGCTTTCTTTTTTCCATTTGATATTTTTTGCTTCTTTTTCAAAAATCAGGTGTTCAAAGGTGTGTGGATTGATATCCAGGTCTTTGATTCGGTTCCATTGGTTCTCCTGTCTGTTCTTATGCCAATACCATGCTGTTTTCAGTACTGTACCTCTGTAGTAGAGTTTGAAGTCAGGGATTGTGATGCCTCCAGAAGTTCTTTTATTGTACAGGATACCTTTGGCTATCCTGGATTTTTTGTTTCCCCACATGAAGTTGAGTACCATTCTTTCAAAATCTGTGAAGAATTTGGCTGGGATTTAGATGGGCAGTGATAAGGTCTTAAATAATCCAAGATTATCATCTGAGGCTGAGAGAGAATTGGCTTTGGTGGAAAAAAGATCACATGTGGATCACTTGGATCCAGACCTTGATTGTAGCCCAGTCGTTCTATCTTCTACTCACTTTTATAAAGGGATTCTTTTTTTCGATTGTTTGTTTTCATTTGTTTTGAATTTTTTTTGGAAAAATGTTTCTCTGTGTAGCTTTGGAGCCTGTTCTGGCACTCACTCTGTATTCCAGGCTGGCCTTGAAATCACGGAGATCCACCTGCCTCTCTCCCAATGCTCGGATTATAGGCGTGTGCCACCACTGCCTGGCTATAAAGGAATTCTTAAGCAGAGAGAAGACAGTATTTTAGAGTGGTTATTTTTAGCATACAGAGTAAAGAAATAAAGGCCTATGGCTGGGGGGTGGTGGTGCACACCCTTAATCTCAGCACTCAGGAGGCAGAGGCAGGCAGATCTCTGTGAGTTCAAGGCTGGCCAGCCTGGTCTACCTCAAGACGTACTTCCAGGGCAGGTTACAAAAGTACAGCAAAACTCTTTCTCAAAAGAAAACCAAAACCAAAACAAACAAACAAAGAAAAAAACAAATGCAAAAAAGAAAAAAAGGAAAAAGAAACAAAGACCTATGTAGACAAGGTTTCTGAATTGTTTCTGAAAGGAAAAACAAGACTTCATCAATTAGCAAGATCAGACCCAGCTGAAGCTGTGGTACTTTTTACTAATGGTGAAATTGCCTTATTATGAGCAGAAAACGAACATTGGCAAAGAGCTTGCAGTAATTTTTTGGGAGTGATTAACAACAATATCCACAAAGCAGGGGACTTCAGTTTATAAAAAGAACTAATTGGATTCTCCCTCATATATTAAGAAGGACACCCATTTCTGGGGCCCCTACATTCTATACTGATGCAAATAAATCAGAAAAGGCAGGTTATAAATCAGGAAAAATAAAGTGGCTCAAATCCCTTGTGATTCAATTAAAAAATCAGAATTGTATGGCAACCTTATGGTATTATTAGATTTTCCTGTTTCTCTTAATATAGTTACTAACTCTCAACATGTCTCCCGAGTGCTGGGATTAAAGGCATCTGCCACCACTGCCCAGCTTTTTTGTTTTGTTTTTCAAGACAGGGTTTCTCTGTGTATCTTTGGAGCCCATCCTGCAACTCACTCTGTAGACCAAGCTGGCCTTGAACTCACAGAGATTGGCCTGTCCCTACCTCCTGAGTGCTGGAACTAAAGGTGTGCACCTCTATTCCTACCTGATTATTGTTCTTTTTTTATTTTTTAAAAGAGTTATTTATTATGTCTAGTGTTCTGTCTGCATGTATGCCTGCAGGCCAGAAGAGGGCACCAGATCTCATACAGATGGTTGTGAGCCACTCTGTGATTGCTGGGAATCGAACTCAGGACCTCTGGAAGAGCAGCCAGTGCTCTTAACCACTGAGTCATCTCTCCAGCCCCTGATAATTGTTCTTATTGTACAGTTTTACTATGTTATAGTTAAAACTTTTTCTTTTTATTTAGACCAAGGAGGAAATGTAGAAGGACATGTGATTGTACTGTGAAACTCTGAGCCTTGGTAAAGTTACCTTTGAATCAGGGGGCGGAGTCAACAACCAGATGTCTGCAATTAGCCATAGAGGTTTTGGAGGACCCAGGATACAATACACTAGAGAGGCACAAAAAAGAGCAGGGAAGGGCCTAGAAGGATTCATGACCCTTTTTGATGTGGAAGCAAGGAGAGAGAGGGTGGCTGGTTGTTTCTCCTCTGCTTTCTTGACATACTGGAGCAAGAACAGGCCTAGTCCTCCATACTAACTAAAAAGACAAGAAATAAACACAGAAGACAGGGGAAAGATCACAGCCAGGACAGCAGCCCTGTCAGCTCATAATCCCGGGGACAGGACAAGGCTCTGGCCATCCCAGTGTCCCTGTGATCACAGACGTCAGCATTTGGTTCTAAGTGATGAAGAGAACAGAGCCAGGAGGGGACAGAGATGAGGAGTGACCTTGTAACAGCCAACAACACACTGAGCTTCACTTGGGCACAGCCCTGTTCTCACTCAGCTCCCACAGCCTCATCCTGTCCCACCAGATGCACACAGCACAGAACACAGATTCTGGGAGGTTCTCCATGCTGCCATTTATTTCCTCCATAAACTCTATCTCATTCCTTAATTTTACCACCAATCAACCTTTGAGATCAAGGACGTGAATAATCAAGTTCACATTCAGGTTCTTATTTTCAGTGAGGAAGTCAGGGGCTGCAGCTCAGGGCAGCATGGAGGAGACAGGATGGAGATGTCCCTGCCTGTGCTGGAAATAGGAAGATTGGCTGTGGAAGGGAACAGGGTAGTGCAGGGATAGGTGTGCAGGGGTGGGCTGGGCTCCCCAGTTCTTCACACTGAGCCCATAGGATCACAGGGAACATCAGACACTATTGCTGAGAGTGAACTGAGGGGCTCTGGATGTCACAGGAGAGACCTGAACACATCGTCTGTCACTCCATCCACACCAGGCAGCTGTCTTCACCCTACAGAAAAAGAGTCATGAACAATCACTGTGAAGACAACATCCCCACAACCCACCACTCACTCAAAGGTGATTCTGGGAGTTTCTGAAACCCAATCATGTCCACTCTGCCCCTCCCCAAGTCAGGTCCCAGAGGGTCACCTTTACAGTCTGGGAGCGACACATCAGAGCTCTGGGAACTGTCTCTGCCTAAGGTAAAATTATACATATATTAATGGAAAGTTAAAAACAGGGATCCCAGAATATTTTGCTGGAAGAGCTATTATGTATTGCCAGAGATCCCCAAATACGCCAGCTTCACCCCACAGGCCTCAGGGACAATCCTGCCCACCACTCTTACCTGAAGCTGGAGCATAGTTGCCTCCTTTTCCACCTGTGAGAAGAAAAGCTGTGAGACACCAGGGAAGTCCCCAACCCTAGGAAGTTTCCAGAACTGACAGCAGACCCAGGTTAGAGACAGGAGAATTTAGGGCTGTGGATGTGTTTCCCATTAATGAGGCAGAGCACACTTCTAAAAGAGGCTGAGAGAGAACTCAGACCCTGCCCTTTCCTACCTGTGTTTCTCCTCCTCTTCCTCACAACAGCCACCACAGCTACAATGATCACAGCTCCAAGGAGAACCAGACCAGCAATGACTGCCATGATGGGGACCATGGACTGAGGAGGCTCTGGGAAAAGATGGACATGAATGGAAGGTGGGGGATATGACCCCAGCTCTCAGCAGAAGGTTCCTGCTTTCCCTGACCCCAGCTCGGCACCCACTCCCTCCTTACCCCATCTCAGGGTGAAGGGCTCAGGCAGCCCCTCATGGTGCACATGGCATGTGTATTTGTGGTCCTCCCCAGAAGGCACCACCCGAGATGCCCACTTCTGGAAGGTTCCATCCCCAGAAGGTCTGGTTTCCACCAGCTCCATGTCCTGAGTCTGATCTTCTTTTTCCCTCTGCCAGGTCAGGGTGATGAAGGCAGGTTGAAGCCCATGGCCCAGCACCTCAGGGTGACATCACCTTTAGGTCCAGGATGATGGGTCACATGTGCCTTTGGGGGATCTGTGTGGAAGGTTTACAAAATCCCATGATCAACAAGATAAAGTGAAATCTGCAAAGACAAAGTTAAATCAATGATGACACTGAACTATGTGACAGTTTGAACACTTTTGTCATCACACTAGTGACCTGCAGGTAGAGCTGGTCCCCTCATCACAGAACTGCAGTTTCCTGGGGAAGCGAAGAGGGAATCTACATGAGCCATAGGACACTATGGTCTTCTTATGTGACGTTCTATAGCATAGTTAGGTAGTAAAAGAATGAAGGAATGGAAAATAATTGATTTATATATGTGATTAAACTCATATCAAAATAAGAAATTAAGAGGCACAGGCTGCATGAAAGGTGCCACCAACTTCTGCTGCCACCATTGAAGCACAATCACTGTGGCCATCTTTCTGTCCAGCATTAACTGTCCATCCACGTGAACAGCCATCACCACAGTGAGCAGCAGAAATGTGGTGACCCTCTGACACTCAGCCGGAGAAAATGACTCCCAACTCCTGTCTCTGAGGGACAAGATATCAGGTATTGTCACCCAGGATCCCTGAAGTGTGCTGTGGAGCCCAATGCAGCAGTCACCGGGACACAGCGGTGCTCACAGGGTGTGTGGATCTTCCCTGTCACTCCAGTCCTGGAGGTGCAGAAGACCCTGTCTCTGAGGAAGCTCAATTCCTAATTCACTAGGGCTACACTGTAACTTGTTGTGTCAGAGGGAGAGTAGGAGGCTCTGGATGGCTAATTCTGATAAAAGATAGTCTAAGCTCCCAGGAATCTCTCTTATTTAAAGGGAACCCTGATTTAACTTGTCTAATTCTCCAGAGTATCAGTTCCCCCATGGCACCTGTGGAGACTGATACACATAACACAAGGGGAGGGAGAAACAGTATCACCCCAATGAGGAAGAAAAACTCACTAAAAGCAAAATGACAACTTAAGAAAAAGAAAGAAAGAAAGAAAGAAAGAAAGAAAGAAAGAAAGGTAAGAAACACCACAATTTAGTATTTGTCCAGGGCACCCCATAAGTGCTCACGTGACCATTCTAGGATTAGACAAAATTGGGGTGTAGAAGTGATGCAAACCTCACACACAGGAATCTGGGAGAATGTATTCTTTGGAAAGTTCTAGAAACTGGGGGAAATAGCCTAGGGTAGGGGCATCCATGTCTCCCATCAGGTAAAGAGACTTCCGGTCCTGGTGTGTAAGGGCTGACACACTCAGATGACAGGAGTCAGAGTCCACAGACACTGGGTGTGGGCAGAGAACCTGGCCTGGGAGAGGCCATGGCTGACAGAGGCTGTAGACTGAAGGAGCCACTGTTGGTGATGTCTGGATCCTCTCTCCCCTCCTCCTGAGACAGATGTGGAACTGTTCAGGGAGGAGGCTGAGCCCTGGGAGGTCAGTGCAGTCCCTGCCATGCTGGATCAGGAGACCCAGGGACCCTGTCTGCCCTCAGAGACAGGGGCATGACCCCAGTGAGGGTTTCCCCGAGGGTAGAGGGAGGAGTTGCCCGCGGCCCCTGCACCTGTGCGCAGCAGCGCGTCCTTCCCGTTCTCCAGGTGTCTGTGCAGAGACTCCAAGCATGTTTTCTCCAGGTAGGCCCTGCTGATATCTGCATCACCAGCCTGCTCCCACTTGCGCCGGGTGATCTGCGCCGCCGTGTCCGCCGCCGTCCACGTCTTCAGGTCGTCGTTCAGGGCGATGTAATCGCGGCCGTCGTAGGCGTGCTGCTCATATCCGTGGAGGAGGCGCCCGTCCGACCCCACCTCACAGCCGTACATCATCTGGATGGTGTGAGAGCCTGCGGGGACCCCGCGGTCAGCCCCGCCCACCCGCGTACTCTAAACTGAAAGGGAAACCCGCTCTCCTCCCGACTTTGGACTTGGGACCTGGACTCCGGCCCGTGAGTAGGGACGTGGAGAGGTCGTGACTCACCACCCTCGCTCTGGTTGTAATAGCGGAGCGCGGTCTTTAGGTTCCTTTGGAAAACCTGTTCTTGTTTTTTGGCTCTCCTTGTGTTCCTCTCCCAATACTCCGGCCCCTCTTGCTTCACCCATGGTGCCCGAGGCTCATATCTTGGAGTCTCCGCGTCGCTGTCAAAGCGCACGAACTGCGTGTCATCCACATAGCCGACTTCCATGTACCAGGGCTCCCCGAGGCCGGGCCGGGACACGATGGTGGAGAAATACCGCAGCGAGTGCGAGCCTGGGGGCGGCGCGCGGTGAGACCCCGACCCTGCTCCGGGCACCCCGGGCAGGAGCGCGGGCCAGGAAGGGAGCAGGGCGCGGGGCTCGGGGCGAGGGTGGAGAAGGGGCGGGAGGGTCCGGCTGGGCCACGCGGGGACGCGGCTTCCCCGGTGCCGTCCCCGCCCTCCCTGCAGAGCCCGTTTCCCTCCCGACCCCGCACTCACCTGCGCAGGTCGGGGTCGGGGCCAGGGCGGCCGCCAGCAGCAAGAGGAGCGTTTGTAGTGACATGGGCTCATCTCAGTTGTGGGGCGAGTCTGACTTCCGCGGTCTGCTGAAACTTTATAACCGGTGACCATGGTGACTCTGGTTGGTTCTCCAGATTTCGCTACCTAATGAGATGATAACCTCTAACTTGTCAACAGTATCTGGGCGGAAGGATCTGACTCAGGTTAGGAGCTGGAGAAGTGAAACTGGGGACCGGGGAATCCCCAGCCCTAGGCTTCCGCACCCAGACCTCACCCTCCTGGGGACTAAGGCTTTGCCTGAACCCAGTGCTGCGGGATGGAGCGCTGTTTGTCTTGGTGTCTCTGAGCTGCCTAAGGCCAACTGCTCCTCAGGTTAGTCAGGATGAAACCTAAGAACATGCAGTTTCCAGGTAAAATACACACAGCACTTAAAATGAATGTTCACAGAAACAGGTGCTGTCGGAGTCCTGGAGGGTGCAGGGCTGCTATGGACACCTGCATGGGGAGGTGACTGGAGATTTTCCAGCTCTGATTAAGCACTTTTGACACACTGTGTTACAGGTGACTCTCCCTGCAGGAAGGAGGCCCTGCTCACCTCTGCTTTCACTTTCTACTTCAGTTATGTGTGGCTGTGATTTGAAGACATCAAATCAACTCCAAAGAAATAAACAAATACACACACACACACACACACACACACACACACATATATTTGAATTTTCTCCACACTACCCCAGTTTGTACCTGTGGTAGTTTGAAAAAGTGGCCCCCATAACTTGTAGTACAATAAGGAGGTGTGGCCTTATTGGAGGAAGTGTGTCACTGTGAGGCTTGGGCTTTGAAGTCTCCTATGTTCAAGTTATGCCCAGTGTGGACACAGTTCACTTCCTGTTTCCTTCAGATCAAGATGTAGAACTCTCAGCTCCTTCTCTAGCACCACGTCTGTCTGTGTATCACCATGTCCTGTCATGTTGATAATGAATTAAACCTGTAGAAGTGTAACCCACCCTCAATTAAATGTTTTCCTTTATAACAGTTGCCATAGAGCCAGGCAGTAGCGGCTCACTACTTTAATCCCAATATTCAGGAAGCTGAGGCAAGCAGATCTTTAAGTTTCAGGCCAGCCTGGTCTATTGAGCTAGTTCCCTACGAGCCCAGGTTACATACACCCACAAAAACCCGGTCTCAAAAAAAAAACAAACAAAAAGTGTTGCCATGTCACGATGTCTCTTCACAGCAACAGAAGGCCTAATTAAGACAGTACCCTTTAGCCGGGCGGTGGTGGCGCACGCCTTTAATCCCAGCACTTGGGAGGCAGAGGCAGGTGGATCTCTGTGAGTTCGAGGCCAGCCTGGTCTAGAAGAGCTAGTTCCAGGACAGGAACCGAAAGCTACAGAGAAACCCTGTCTTTTTTTTAAAAAAAATATTTATTTATTTATTTATTATGTATACAATATTCTGCCTGTATGCCTGCAGGCCAGAAGAGGGCACCAGACCCCTTTATGGATGGTTGTGAGCCACCATGTGGTTGCTGGGAATTGAACTCAGGACCTCTGGAAGAGCAGGCAATGCTCCCAACCTCTGAGCCATCTCTCCAGCCCCCTAGAAACCCTGTCTTGAAAAAAAAAAAAGACAGTACCCTTTCACATTAGCAGCATCTGTGTTTACACTGCACAAACCTATGGAATAGAAGCCAACATGGTTATCAGATTTTGTGTCCAACAGAACCTGCAACATTCATCTCTTACATCTCCTCAGCTCATAAAGTGTCAGAGAATAAGAGGATCACAGGTTATGTAATGCAGGGAGCAAGTACATGCAGCTGCCTTTACAAGATGGCACCTGGCTCCTGCAGGCTTGGGATAAACAACTCCATATAAGGTCATAGCCAGTACCACCATCTCGGGCATGCTCAGTGTCCTCGGTGTGCCGGACCTATCAGGGAGCTTGGAGTGGCTGCTGAGACACTTTGACCAATAGGAGGCCTGCACGTACCCCTAGTCCCTATATAAGCAGCTGCAGCTCAGAGCTTGGGGGGGGCCCTCGCTTCCTGCTCTCCCTTCAACCAAGAGGCTCCAATAAAGCGTGATTTAGGAAGAATCCTCGTCTGGTGGCTGTTCTTTCCTGCTGGTCAGGGAGTTCGCCGCAGTGTAACTTCTACCACACGGTCATCATTATTCTCATTATTTGGTGTAGGAGGTTCTTCTGTCTATGTGTTGCTTTTATTGGTTGAATAAAGAAACTGCCTTGGCCTTTTGATAGGGCAGCACTCAGGTAGGCAGAGTAGACAGAACTGAATTCTGGGAAGAAGGGCAGGGAGAGAGCTGCCATGGAGCTGCTAGAGACAGCTGTGCGGAATCTTTCCTGGTAAGCCACTGCCACGTAGTAATATACAGATTAACAGAAATGGGTTAGATCAAGATGTGTGAATTAGCCAATAAGAGGATAGAGGTAATGGGCCAAGCAGTAATTTAATGAATATAGTTTCTGTGTGATTATTTTGGGTGTATTTCAGGTGTAAGCTAGCCAGGCGGCCAGGACAAACAAAGGCTGCCTTCTCTTCTTGCAACAATTATTAGTTCCAGTTCCTCTCTGACTATGGTTTATTCACTAATGCAACTGTACCATGGAAGTGTGTGCACACAGGGAAACATGGAGTGCAGACAGAGTGAGTGCACTACTGTGTTTGGTCTCCACAGGGGTCTCTTCCCATGGAGAAGGGGGTCTACTGTGCTGAGTCAATGACCCAGGTCCACACGGACAATCTCAGGACTATGGAATGAAGATCCGTGTAAACACAAGCACCTGGAGCCACAGATGATCATCTGGGAAGAAACACTAGGAGTCTGAGTGTAAGCACAGGCTGTGAAGACACGATCCTGAGTGAAGAGGCAAAGTCTCTGTTTACAGGTGAGATCCTGAGCATCAGGCTCGGATATAAGAGTAAGCCAGAAATATGCTTAAGCTATGAACAAACAGTACTGTAAAAAGTACAGTTTCTGAGCGATTATTATGTGGTCTGGGCAGCTGGGAACAAACACGCAGCCTATGCCTACTGAAGGGTGAGGGGAGGATGAAATTAGTCTGACCTGAGGGTCTCGTCTCATTTTTTTTTTTTGGCAAAGTTTCCTTCCACAGCACTGGATGTCATGAAACTTACTGTGTAGACTTACTCTTATATCTGAGCCTGATGCTCAGAGATCTGACCTGAAAATAGAAACTTTGCCTCTTCACTCAGGACTGAGTCTTCACACCCTGGTTCTTACACTCATACTCCTAGTGTTTCTTCCCAAGTGATCACAGAGAACTCTTGTGATCTTGAACTCACAGAGACCCACCTGTCTTTGCATCCTGAGTACTGGGATTAAAGACCTGTGTCACCACACCTGACTCTCATTACTTTTCTATGACTGTGATAAAAACACTGCTACCCATTCAACTAATAAAAGTTAGTGTTCAATTTGGGTTTAAGCTTCCACAGAGTTTGAGCCCATGATGGCAGAGGAAAGGTGTGGTGGCAGGAACAGCTGAGAGCTCACATCTTGATCCACGGGCAGAGACACTGGGAATAGTGAGAGTTTTAAAAACCTCCATGCCTGGCCCCAGTGACACACCTCCTTTAACTAGGCCACACCTCCTGATCCTTCCCAAACAGTTCCAGGAGACTCTACCCTTCTCTTTCTCCCTCAGGCATTACCCCATCAGTGCCCAGCACCCCTAACTCCAGAGCTGTGCACAGTAGTACTAACTATCTCTTCCTTTGCCATCTAGTTTCTCACACTATGACCAGCTATCTTGTCAGCCATCTTGCTGTGAGCCAGGTTGTGTGGCTTTCTCATGTAAAAGTTTCAATGATGCTAGAGAGATGATTCAGAGGTTAAGAACACTTACTGCTATTGCAGAGGATCCTGAATCAGTTTGCACCACTCACATGGTGCTTCACTATCATCTGTAACTTCGGTTCCATGTGATCCAATGTCTGGTGCACTTACATATAAAGAAATAAATATACTTAATAAAAATAAAAATAAAGAATACATTTTTCAAATACTCCAATGGCTCCCTCTCCTTCTTCTACACATCTAGTGTGTGAGAGAACAGGGCCATTTAATTTATGTAGCATGAATAATAAAAACCCAGGGACAGATATTGGGGGTTCCAGCTGAAGATGAGAAAGGCAAAACAGCCAAGCCGCTAGAGAAGACTTACCTCTACCAAGGCTGGGCAACTGCAAACTAAGCCCCAAGCCCATCTCCTCCCATCTTATATACATACCCCTCTAGTGCTGGATCAAAGCATGTAATTCCCTAGTACTGTGATTAAAGGTATGATCCACTACCACCTTTATTTGTTTCTGTATGGATCTTGTGTATCCCAGGGTGTCCTTGAACTCACAGAGATCCATCTGCCTCTGTCTCCCAAGTACTGGGATTAAAGGTGTGTGCCACCACTGCCTGACCTCTAGTGGCTTATTTTGCCCTCTAATTTTTAGACAAGCTTTATTTATTAAAACATAAATAAAATATTCTGATATTTACCCTTTTTGTCTACAATAAAAAGAATGCTATAACTAATATAAGAAAAACTATATACCAAAGTACAGTAACTGTATACAATATAGGCTTTAATTACATCAACAATGTCTAGTCCATTTGTATTTGACAAATTCACAGAAAATACTCCATTATCTATTCTGTCTTGGTGACTCCAAAGTTTTCTACCTAGTTTACTTTCTATCACAACTTGCATTACCATCCTGAACTATTTTTTGATATCTCTCAACCTTATATACTTTACATTTCTTTAGGGAATTTCTTTTCTGAGTCTTGTCAACAGGGAAAACTGTAACTATAACTAGTCTTCAACTACCTCAGAGACCCAGAAGGAAATAATATTAGCTGAGTAATTAGGAAGTACAAGCAAGTGACTTCTCCCAAAATGTGAGAAATGACAGATACTGCTGTAGGAAATCTTACAGCTTATGGTTACCTGCCTGCTGGGGTGTGGCCTCTTAAACCATATATGCTGACACAGAGCCTATGTGCACCCCTTCTTCCTTTGCCCTGGCTTCTTGTTCAGATTGTTGGATTGCTGGATTTGATCTCTGTCCACAGCTCAAACAGAGAATGTTGGCGGGTGGTCTATAGAAATATAAAATATTCAGCTTTAATAAGGGTAAGAAAAGGGGGACTGGGGCTGGAGAGATGGCTCAGAGGTTAAGAGCATTGCCTGCTCTTCCAAAGGTCCTGAGTTCAATTCCCAGCAACCACATGGTGGCTCACAACCATCTGTAATGGGGTCTGGTGCCCTCTTCTGGTCTGCAGACATACACACAGAAAGAATATTGTACACATAATAAATAAATAAATATTATAAAAAAAGAAAAGAAAAGGGGGACTTACAAAGCCAGAGTTCCTGCGAAACATAGGAAAAACAAAGAGAGCGCTGGGAGCACACCCGCAATATTTATAAGTAAATATTAGCCTAAAGGGGACACACCCTACAAACAAGGTGATTGACTGGGCTTCCCCTTCAAGAGAATTCTGATTTGTGAGTTTACCTCACAAATAGCTATCTTTTTCTCAATTCTGAGCTAGTGTGGGATTTCTTTTAAGTGTCCATTCATCACTTGGCACCTACGTGGATTTAAACTCCACACCTACTGGGTTGGTGGTGTGGTCATTCCACAGCCCAGACAGGCTTGCTTTTGCCTAAGCAGTTTTTTGTAGAATCCTCATCACAGGGCTGGAGAGATGGCTCAGAGGTTAAGAGCATTGCCTGCTCTTCCAAAGGTCCTGAGTTCAATTCCCAGCAACCACATGGTGGCTCACAGCCATCTGTAATGGGGTCTGGTGCCCTCTTCTGGCCTGCAGGCATACACACGGAAAGAATATTGCATATATAATAAATAAATAAATATTTAAAAAAAAAAGAATCCTCATCACAGCAGAGTTTGCTGCATGTGGCAACTTGGAACTATCCCAATCACACGCACACATAACCGCTGCATTCCCTGGGGTGATTCCTTGCTGTATGGTTACTCGTGCAGCTTCCAGTTTCTGTGCCCTGCCCCTGGATTCTGGGCTTCTTGTTCCATGTATGGAATTGATTTAATTGCCTTTAATTTGTCAAGCAATGCATATTTCTTAGTATTTAACCAGTACCAAGGTGGAAACTAAAAGCAGCCTAGGACCATTCCTGTTGTCACCAGTTGCATTGCTTCTAGTTGAAACTCTACAACTATGACATCTGCAGTTTACTGGCTCACATAACAGGTAATAAATAAATAATTATGACAGATTTCATTACCAATGCAACTTTTAGTAACTTTGTATTATGCGAGGCTTATAAGACTATGGTGATACTTCAGTTTATTGGTTATTAGGTTTCAGTTTTCTTCTCTCTATTCTCTCATTAAGGAAGAATCTGGCACTCTCAGGAATGATACAATCTTTACAGACTAATAATTGTTGAAGGAGCTGCAGGCTGTGTTCCGCTGCCCGGCTCCTGGCCACGGGCTAGCTTTATACCCAAAATAACAACACACAAACTGTATTCATATAAACACTGCTTGGCCCATTTCTTTTAATGTGTGTAGCACCACGAGGTGGTGACTTACCAGGGAGATTCTAGCCTATGTCCATCTTGGGTCGGCGCTTCATCGCATCTGCGCCAGAGAGGAGAGGAAATGGCGCCTGAGCTCACTTCCTCTTCCTCCCAGCATTCTGTTCTGTTTACTCCACCCACCTATGTTCTAACCTATCAGGCCAAGCAGTTTCTTTATTAATTAACCAATGACCTTCCTCCATCAAATAATGAGCAGCTAGTTGACAAAATTAATATCATCAAAAATCAAAGGTTACCTGAAAAAGTTAATACTATTACAGACAAAATTGAATTTATATCTAAGGGTACTAAGAAGTTACGTGAAAGAATTCATACTGTTGAATTTGACAATCAAAAGTTGTCAAAAAGTTATGATTAATTAACAGAAAAAAATTTATCTTCCATGATGGCAATCTGCGCGATATTCAAGTAAAGTCCAAGGAGGAGATATTATCTTTAAAGGAGAAAATTCAAACCTTGGAATCACAGGTGCAGAATGAGGATTAGAGAGTGGGTGCCTCCATGAAATCACTAGAAATATATATAGGCCAGGAGATTCAGGCTTTACAAAAGACAATAATAAAAAGATTTGAAACTATTGAGAAAATTATTGGAGCTGATGAACAGGGAAAGAAGCCACAAGGATAGGATGCAACATTGCCAGTGGCTGTCAGAGATGGCTTGCTTACCCAGGGTTTTAGCTTCCTACCCTATAATCTACTTTGAAAAAGCATCAAGTTCTAAAGGTTCAAAAGGATCCAAAGAAGGTGGATGGATACCTATAGGAATGAATGATCTAAAGGAAATTAAGCAAGCAGTCATAACTTATGGCTCACCTTCTGCATTTGTTAAGGAGATGATAAAGGCTTGGGCTTCTAGTATCAGCGCAACTCCACATGACTTTTTTCAGTTAGTTTTCGCTGTCCTGGATGATAAACTTTTATTGATGTTTAGAATTTGTTTCAGAGAGGAAGCCAAAAATTTGGAACAACAGGGAAAAGCAAAAGGCCTTGAGACCTCCCAAGATCAAATTCTTGGTGAAGGCCCTTATGCTGACCCACAAGTTCAAGCTCTTCACGATGAAGAAATCTTGTCCTTATACCACAAAGCAGCCTTAAATGCTTGGGACAGGATTCAAGAGAATTGAATCATATACAGGGTTAGACAGGGACAGTGAGCACCCTTTGCTCACTTTTTGCAAAGATTAAGTAAGGCTGTACAAATAGGAGTAACAGTCCCAGATGCTAGTTGAGTACTTCTTAAATCTCTAGCTTTTGAAAACGCAAACATAGAATGCAAAAACATAATTGGTCCTTTAAAGGTTAGATCAGCACCTATGGAGGAATGGAATCTGCATACAATGAATGTTGAGACATTTGACTATAATGCTGAATGTTGGGCAGGAGAAGCAATTTACAAAGTAATGAGGAGACATCAAACTGCAAAATGTTTTAATTGTGGTAGAATAGGACATATTAGAAGGGATTGAAGGGGCTGGAGAGATGGCTCAGTGGTTAAGAGCACTGCCTGCTCTTCCAAAGGTCCTGAGTTCAATTCCCAGTAACCACATGCTGGCTCACAACCATCTGTAATGAGCTCTGGTGTCCTCTTCTGGCCTGCAGACATACACACAGACAGAATATTGTATACATAATAAATAAATATTTAAAAAAAGCTCTCTAGAAGGGATTGTAGACAAAAATTTTCTAGGAATAATATCTCCTCTGGGAATGGCAAAAGTAGGAGACCTTGGTCTTCAGGTATATGTAGAAAGTGTGGCAAAGGCTGATATTGGACCAATGAATGCAGATCAAGAAAAGACAAACAAGGCAACATATGGTTTTAATATTCCTGTGTCCTTCTCGCCCTATACATTCAAACCATCTCATGCTCTTCTTTACCTAAGATGAAGTTCCAATGCCTAAAACCTGAAAATTTACATTCTGAAGAGGCCAATGTAGAAGCAAAGATTCTGATGAAATTATTGTTACATCTGCAACTGTGGCTTCCAGATCTTCAATACCAACATCATTTCTTCATATATTTAATTTTAGCTTCTGTTCATTTATAGAAGCTTGTCAAAGTACTTGCTTTATGGTTTTTGTTGAATTTTTTTGTTGTCTCTTCTATATTTGTTCTATTATCCAGTGCAGTATGGTTTCTTACAATAAGCATTGTGTTCTTTAATTGCTCTGGGAAGGAGTTTCCTCTATGATGGCAGGTACAATTGAATTTGATTTGCCATAGGGGCCTTGCCCAATGGCAAGGGATTATCTTGAATATTCCTCATTGACCTGCATTCATTAGTCCAATGCCTGACTTTCCGACACCTTCTGCATTATTAGAAGGGGCATTCTGAATGGATTATTTTTAGGGAAAAGCATTGTTTCTAGGAATGCTCTGTCTATAATCCCTTTTAAGGTGACCTCGTTTTCCACAATTATAACACTTGACATTTTGATTTTTCCTCAAACCTCTCAAAATCACCTTTCTTATCCATGCATCATCATCATGGTTATAAGGTTCAATAATAATTGTATCTTGAACCTATTCTTCCAAAGGTGATGATTTTGCCTTTAATGTCCTAATTATCCTTTTGCATAGAAAATTGACATTTTCAAAAGCCAGGCCGGGTGGTGGGGGCGCCCCTTGTCGGGGGCGTATCCGGTTCAACCGCCTGTCTACAGAGCTGTTCCACGCTCCAACCACGAGAAACCCTGTCTCACAAAAAAAAAATGTAAAAAGCCAGAGATACAATTATTATTTTTCTAACTTCTGAATTTGTTAACATTTTATTTACTGCTGAAGTCAAGCTTTGTAAAAAAAAACCTATAAAACCTTCCTTTGGGTTCTGTATAACTTTGGTAAATGGCTCAATTATCTTTTCTATTTCTCCAATTCTGTCCCAAGTATTTGAAGCTGATATGTGGCATAAATCTAGGGTGTGGTTATCATATTCTGCTTGCCTTTCTACAGTAGCATATTCTCCTTCTCCAAGAAGTTGATCTTTTGAGATTTTTCTACCTCTAGATTTACTCCATTGTTCAATATTCTTAGCCTCTTTCTGAATAAAGTACTCCATTGTAATTGTGGTCCAGGCTCAAAAATACCTTTAACCTATTCTACCCAGTCTTTAGGGATAATTCTATTACAAACTGGTCACGAGTTTAAGACTTGCTTCACAATATGTGAATGTATGCCACATGATACCATATGCCATATGAATCTTCTCAAATCTAGAATTGGCACAGGAGTCCAGTTAGCTGTAACAGAACCTCTGCCATTTGACAATTCCGGTAAGACTGCCAGATATATAAACGTTGGTTGTTTTAAAACCTTAAGCTCTCCATCTCTATTTTGTAATGGTGAAATTGGCTCACCATTAAATTCTTCTCTCTAGATTTGACTCTCTCTGTGATCTGTTTTATTAGTTTTTTCTAAAGCCTGTATGTTAGCACTCCGATTATACAACTTTTTTAGTGATCAGATAAAAATTATAAAGCTGAAAATATTTACAATTAACATTACATAAATCCCTTCTAAATTAAATATCCTCTCATTTAATTGTTCCCCTTTCAGACTGTCTAGCATATTTTCATAAAGAGACCCAAATCCTTCCACTTTAATGACTTTTCACATTTTTTAATGTTGGAAAAAATTTTGCTATTTTAGCTAATGCCTCAATTTAAGATTTTTCAATTGTTTTACCAAATCTACCAACAATATTGATGAAGATGTGAGGCTTATTGGTGTTCTGTAGAAGAGCAAAAGTCTGACAGGATTTCAAGGCAGCAATCTAGTTTGGCATTAGCCCAAGCAGGGGATTCATGGGGAGCCTGCAACCCACATTAGAGAGAGGGAGAGGGGAGAGAAGGAGAGGAAGAGAGGGCCTATTCTCTGAAAAACCCACAATGAATTGTGTGGAGAACGCACATGTGGTGGGGGCTGCCTGAAGGAAGAATCAGCCAGTCAGGGATGGGAAAGTCCTGTTGTGTTTGGAGCCCAGGTGCTTCTGGAGTTTGGGTGGCAGTTGGAGACTGTTTCAGAGAGGCTACAACAGGAAAACCCCAAACTCGCTCAGTGGCTTGGGAAAGAAAAGAAAAGAAAAGAAAAGAAAAGAAAAGAAAAGAAAAGAAAGCCTAGCTAGATGGGCTTGGAGCCCCTTGTGCAGCTCTTGTGGGAGGCCCACATGCAGCTCCAGCCTGTGCTGTTGGCTAAAATTGAACAGACCAATGGCCTTTGGTGAATTCATATCTCAGACGTTGGGTTCCAAATGTAGCATAAAAAATAAAAACTCGGGGGCTGGAGAGATGACTCAGTGGTTAAGAGCGTTGCCTGCTCTTCCAAAGGTTCTGAGTTCAATTCCCAGCAACCACATGGTGGCTTACAACCATCTGTAATGAGGTCTGGTGCCCTCTTCTGGCCTGCAGACATACACACAGACAGAATATTGTATACATAATAAATAAATATAAAAAAATAAAAAGAAAAACTCAGATACAGGTTTTGGGGTTCAACCTGTAGATCAGAAAAGTAAAGCCACCAAGCCTATATAGAGTTCTTACCTCTAAGAAATTCGCACTGAAAGAGATTGAGTTCCTGTCTCATCCTGCCTTATATTTCTCTTTAGTCCTGGTAATAAAAGTGTATACAACCACCACATGACCTCTATGGCTGACTAGTGTGGCTGCTGGGATAAAAGGTGTGTGCCACCACTGCCTGGCACACTATGGCTACCTAGTGTGGCTGCTTTGCATTGACCTTAGATTAGCTTTATTTATCAAAACACAAATAATAGACAACTATAAAAGCTAGTTTTAATCTTTAACTGGACTGGGACTGCAGAAATATCATTTGCATTATTTGTCTGTAGAGAATAGCAGAAACAAAAAGTTTGTGAAGATTTGTGAAATTTTATCCTATTGTAAATGTGATATACCAATAGACTAATTATTCTTTTTCTTGAAACATTTTTTTTCTGGGTGATTTGTACTTTTTCTTCAGGTGTCTCTTTTTTTCCAATAGTCTTCAGAGTCCTTATCTGGATACCTTTATTTAAATGGAGACTGCTCATTTGTTTCCCAACTGTTCAGACATATATAATCACACAGAAACTATATTAAGTGCAACGTTGTCTGGCCCATTAGTTCAGACTTCTTATTGGCTAGCTCTTACATTTTAAACTAACCCATTTCTATTCTATTCTATTTCACCACAAGACTTGTGGATTTTACCTCTTGCTTCTTAAACAGCTACATGGCATCTGCCTCTTTTGGCAGCTACATGGCATCTCTCTGACTCCATCTACTCTCTCTGTATATCTCTTTTCAGATATCCTGCCTGGCTTTACTCTGCTTATATTGGCTGAAACAGCTTTATTCATCAACCAATAAAAGACACTCATATACAGAAGGACATCCCACATCACATTTATTCTCCTGAAAAGACAAAAACCAAACCCTCCTCCAACCCTGTTTTGGGAAGATTCTGCTTTGGTAAGTGATATCTGATCAAATGAACAGCATTTGTTACTTTTATAGGTTAGTTTATATTAAACAGCCTCAGTTCTTAATTAAATATCATCTGTACTAATTAAGAGATCTCTCTTGTACAAGTCAAATTTTTATCAATTTTGATGGTATCCATAGCTTTTCTTCTCTTGTGAAAACAAAAGCAAAATCCCTTGCCCAATGTAACACATGTCCTGGTTTCCATTCTGAGGTCAGTGCATCTTCAATGTATATTGTAGTGGGAGGCTGCTGGTGTTGCAGGAGGTCATTCCGCCCCTCCAACCAATAGCTGCTGAGAAACCATGCCCCAATGGGCAGCTATTGGTTGGAGGGGCGGAAGGACCTCCCGCAACATGCTTGTTGGTTCCCAGCTGCCTGGCTTGCTTAGACCAAAAATAACCACACAGAAACTGTATTATTTAAATCACTGCTTGCCCCATTAACTCTTAGATATTAATTTAACCAATTTCTATTAATCTGTATATCACCACAAGGTTGTGGCCTACCAGCAAAGTTTCAGCACATCTATCTTTGATGACGGCTCCATGGCGTCTCTCTGACTCTGCCCTTCTTTCTCCCAGCATTCAGCCTAGCTTTCCCCGCCTAGTCCTGTTCTTCCCTGCCATAGGCTCAAAGCAGTTCTTTATTCATTAACCAATAAAAGCAACACATAGACATAGGACATCCCACAGCAGTATATCAACTGATTTAATTCCATAGTTATTTTTTACTATCTAATGTCTCTCCACCACTGTTTTTCCCTTCTCATTATCATTTAGAAAATTCAAAGTTAATAAAGCATTATGCAATCTATTCCTATGGGCATTTATCATCCATTTCTGTTTATTTAACATAACCTTTAGGGTTTGATTTGATCTTTCTACAACTGCCTGGCCTGTAGGATTATGTGGGTATACCTAAAATATGCTTTATATTATAATAAGCAAAAAACTGTTTCATTGTCTTAGAGACATATGTTGGAGCATTGCCTGTCTTTATTTGTACAGGTATATCCATAACTTCTAGTAAATGTGTGATTACTGAATCAATTTTCAGCACCTGTGTATACCAGACCTTCAATGACAATGTTATTGATTTGTATTTTTATTTTAGTCTTTGTTCATTTATAGAAGTTTGCCAAAATACTCACTTTATGGTTTATCCTGATTTTTTGCACTCTCTTCTGTATTTGTTCTCTCATACAGAGCAGAATGATTTTTTACAATGGGCATTAGGTTCTTTAATTTCTCTGGTAAACAGTTTCCTCTGTGATGCCAGGATGTGAGAGAACCAGATTTGGCATAGGCCCCTGTGAGGGGCACCTCATGGAGGTTCCCTATGGCAAGGGATTACCTTCACTATCCTTTGTTGACCTACATTCATTAATCCAATGCCTGCCTTTGCCACACCTTCCATGTAATCCAGAAGGGAGGGGTATTCTGATTGGATTATCATCCGAAAAAAGCCCACATTGTTTCTAGTAATGCCCTATTTACAATCTGTTTTAAGGTGATCTCATTTGCAATAATTATAACACTTTAGATTTCAATTTTCCTCAGATCTCTGGGAATCACCCATCCTGTCCAATTATCATCATGGTCATAAGGTTCACTATTAATTGTCTCCCCAACCAATTCCTCCAAACGTGCTGAGTTTGCCTTTAGCAACCTTATTATCATTTTGCATTGAGAATCAGAATTTTCAAAACCCAGAGATGCAATTATTATACATTTATCTTCTGAATTTGGTAAAGTCAATCTTTGTAAGAAATCTATAAAGGCTTCCTCTGTGCCCTGTATAACTTTAATAAGTTAGTCACTTTTTCCTATTTCTCCAGTTCTCTCTCAAGCATTCAAACTGCTGTGTGGCATAAATTGAAGGCATGGTCCTCATATAAAGCTTGCCTTTATATAGTAGCATAATCTCCTTCTCTAAGAAGTTGATCTTGGGAGATTTTCCTACTTCTAGTTTTACAACATTGTTCAACAATCTTAGCCTTTTCTCTGAACCAGGTACTCCACTGTAATCATCGTTCAGGCTCTAGAGCACCTTTAACCAACTCTAACCAGTCTTTAGGGATAACTCTATTACAAACTGACCATGAGTTTTAAGATTTGCTTCAAAAAATGTGAATGCGGGCTGGAGAGATGGCTCAGAGGGTAAGAGCACTGACTGCTCTTCCAGAGGTCCTGAGTTCAATTCCCAGCAACCACATGGTGGCTCACAACCATCTGTGAGGTCTAGTGCCCTCTTCTGGCCTGCAGTCATACACACAGACAGAATAGTGTATACATAATAAATAAATAAATATTTAAAAAAATGTGAATGCATGCCATATGACACTATTGCTTCCTTGAATCTCCTTAAATCTAGCATTTACACAGGAGTCCAGCTACTGTAACCAAGTCTCCTTCATTTGCCAATTCTTGCAAGGTTACTAGATATATTAAGGTTGGTTGTTTGAAAATCTTAGGCTGTTCCTCTCTAACCTTATAATGCAATGATGAAATTGACTCTCCATTAAATTTTACTGTCTGGATTTGAATATGTCTGTGATCTGTTTTATTATTTTTTCTACAATTTGTATCTTAGCACTTAGATTAACTATATTTTTAGTGATAAAACAAAAATGATAGTTATGATGTTTACAATTGAAATTACTTAAATCTCATCTAAGTTAATTATTCTCTTATTTAATCCTTTTACTTTCAAATTGTCTAGCAGATTACCATACAGAGACCCAAGTCCCTCTATTGCAATGGTTTTTCCCAATTTTTTGTTCCCTTTTTATTTTTGTTTTTTCGAGACAGGGTTTCTCTGTAGCTTTGGAGCCTGTCCTGGAACTAGCTCTTGTAGACCAGGCTGGTCTCAAACTCACAGAGACCCCCTGCCTCTGTCTCCTGAGTGCTGGAATTAAAGGTGTGCACTACCACTACTTGGCTTCATTTTCTAATGTGGGGAAAAAAAACTCGCTCTTTTAACTCATTTCTCCTTTAAGAATTTCCAACTGTCTTACCAAATCTGCTGACAATGTTGATGAAGATGTGAGGCTTATTGCTGCTGCATAGAACAGTAAGAGCCTGACTGTATTTCAAGGCACCTACGTAGTTTGGCAGCAACTCAAAAAGGGGATTCATGGAGAGCTTGCCATTAGAGCAGAAAGTAAATCCTAGCCAGTAGGGCACCAACTCTGTTCACAAATAGTTCTTGACTATGCCTGTGACTGTAAATTCATGGGCAAATGACTTTTTATGAATTTGTACCCCAAACATTGGGCACCAGATGTAGCACCAATATTAAAAACTCAGAGGTAGATATTGGTATTCAAGCTGAAGATCTGAATAGTAAAACAGCCAAGCCACTAGAGAGAGTTTACCTCCACCAAAGCTCAGACTAAGGAACCATCCTGCAATGCTCTCCACCAACCTCAGTATCCACGCTCCAGTCAGATCCTGTCTCTTCCTCTTTATATTCCTCTCTCTGCTGAGCCATATCACTCCTGTCTCCACCACCCTAGGGTGGGGATTAAAGGCAGGAGCCACCACCACCTGGATCTGTTTCTGAATCAATCTCGTGTAGCCCAGGGTAGCCATGAACTCACAGAGATCTGTCTGCCCCGTGTCTGAAGTCCTGAGATTAAAGGTGTGTGCCATCACTGCCTAGCCTTTAGTAGCTTAGCTTTGCCCTCTCATCTTCAAGCAAGCTTTATTTATTAAAACACAAACACTATGCCACTATACAAGCTTCTATTATTTTCATTTTTTATTTTACAATGTATTAAAAGAAGAACCACACTCAGGTCCAAGACAATAAGTTCTCTGAACCACTGAACCAACTCTCCAGTTCCTACATATTAATTTTTAAATAATTATCTTATTGTGTGTTGCCAAAAGAAGCATTTTGTCTGAGAAATAACAATTCTTAAAATCAAATCATAGCATGAGGAGTGGGTTTTCTTACACACATGTTTTCCCACATCTTCTTCTTGTCCATTTTGTTAGAGGATAACTGGATTTTTCTGCCTCCTTCTTCATGCAACCATAATTTTGGTATATTGGGAGAAATATCCAACCTCACAGTCACACACAGAAGCCATTATGTTTAACATTTTCAGATTGTTGTGAATACTCAGATTTGCTATGACAATAAAATAATACTTATAAGCTTCTATAAATATTTATTTATTTTACTTATGCATATGAGTTTTTTTTTTTTTTTGGTCTGTGGTGATGAGCACTGACTGCCACTGCCCATTCTGGGTGGTTCTGGCCCTGGGCTGGTGGTCCTGAGTTCTATGAGGAAGCAGGCTGAGCAAGCAATGAGGAGCAATGAGTAAACAGCACCCCCCATGACCTCTGCATCAGCTCCTGTCCAGGTCCCTGCCCTGTGTGAGATCCTGTCCTGAGTTCCTTCACTGATGAACGGTGATGTGGAAGTGTAAGCTCAACAAACCCTTTCCTCCCCATCTGGTTTCTGGTCCTGGTGTTTTGTTGCAATAGAAACCCTGACTGAGACCTGAGCCAACTCAAGTAGCCATCAGATGCTATTCTACTTTACTTTCTTTGCTACGGCAAACACTGTGACCAAAAGCATCATGGAGCGGAAAGGGTTTGACTTTCAGGTTACAGCCTGGCCTTGGAGCTAGAGGCAGAAACTGAAGCCGAGACCATGAGACCTGCTCACGGGCTGGCTCTCACTGGCTTCCTCTGCGAGCTTCTTTCTGTCCACCCCAGGTGTCCCTGCCTAAGGGTGCGGCGTCCACAGTGAGCTGGGCCATCTGACATCAATCTGTGCGGCACCCACTGCTCTGGTCCTAGAACCCTGTCTGGGGCAGTGAGGGAATGAAGAAAGGACAGACACACACGCGATGAAGCTGGGATATGGGGGTTTCTCTAATGCTGCTGACACCTCCACAACCTGGAACCCCAACGTTTATAGGTACAGTGGAGGACAGGGTTGGCTAGTCTGGGTACAAGGTCTCTAAAGGTGAGCAATCTCAGGCTATGAACATCCAGGAGCAGGAAGCCACAGTTGGTAATCTTAGCACACGTTGACCAATATAG
The DNA here is from genome assembly GCA_902806775.1 of Microtus agrestis. Classification (NCBI taxonomy): domain Eukaryota; kingdom Metazoa; phylum Chordata; class Mammalia; order Rodentia; family Cricetidae; genus Microtus; species Microtus agrestis. Next base: position 701,476 of record CADCXT010006930.1, read on the forward strand.
TTCATAGACTCTCATGCTTGGCTCCCAAGAAGAGCATTGCCATCTCTGGAGCCAGGCCTGTGTTGGTAATGGCCTTGACAATGTCCCATAGGCCATTTGATCATGGAATCCTCAGAAGGCCACGGCCATGTCGAACACACATTCACTCACTCACTCAGGACTTCTACTTCCTGCAAACCAGCAATCAAGAAAATGCCCCCCCAGGCCAATCTGATGGAGGCAATTCCTCAGATGACGCTCACTCTGCCCAGGTGTTCACACTGACAAGATTAGCCGCCACAGGAAGCAAACCTGCGTGTGTAGTTGGTTATGTACTGTCAGCAACAATACCCAGGGCAGACACTGTCTGGATTATTTTTAGAGACTTTTAATTTCATTTTATGTGTTTGAGTATTTTGTATGTAGTTGTGCACATGTGCAGTACCCGTGGAGGCCAGAAGAGGGCGAGAGACCCCTGGAACTGCAGTCACAGATGGTTGTCAGCTGCCACGTAGGTGCTGAGAACCAATCCCATGTCCTCTGTAACAGCAGCTGGTCAATGAATGAATGTGTATTTGACACGGCCATGGCCGGTTGAGGACTCCAAGAACAGATGACCCATGGGACATTGTCATGGCCATTACCAACACAGATCTGGCTCCAGAGATGGCTAGGTTTTCCTTGGGCGTCCAAGTCTTAGTGTCCATAACTTTTGATCAACATGTGCAAAGATTACCACATCTTTGAACCACATCTCCAGCCCCACCATCTGCTTCTGTTTGAGGTAGATCAGGGGCTCATTACCTCCTACTTGCAGCCCCCACCTGCAAGACCGTTTTCTAGAGGAGGGTGGAAGAGGGCGGCTGCTATGTTGGTGTTCTGGAAGAGCTAAGGGGTCGCATTGGACAGGATTTGAATCTTCAAAACTCTGGTGAGACATCCACTTCTCACCCCTTAGCGTGTTTACGGGGACTTTACTGGGCAACTAGACCACAGTGGTGTCCTAGTCAGGGTTTCTATCGCTGTGATGAAACACCATGACCAAAGACACTTGGGGAGGAAAAGGTCTGTTCATCATTGGAGGAAGTCAGGACAGGAAGTCACACGAGGCAGGAACCTGGAGGCAGGAGCTGATGCAGAGGCCATGGAGGGTGCTGCTTTCTGGCTTGCTCATCCTGGTTTGTTCAGCTGCTTTTATTTTCTACCATCTGGTTGTCCTGAAACTCACTCTATAGTCCAGGCTGGCCTTGAATTGAGATCCACTGGCCTCTGCCTCACAAGTGCTGGGATTAAAGTGGCGTGCTACTATGTCCAGCTCTCAGCCCAGGACCATCGGCCCAGGGATGGCACCACCCACAGTGGACTCTGCCAACCATCATCAGTCACTAAATAAGAAAATGTCAGTCAGGCAGCAGTGGTGCTTGACATTAATCCCAGCTCCTGGAAAGCAGAGGCAGGTGAATTTCTCAGTTTGAAGTCAGCCTCACTACAAAGTGAGTTCCAAGATAGCCAGGGCTACACAGAAAACCTGTCTCAAAAAAACAAAAAACAAAAAAAATAAGTAGGGATGGAGAGGGGGAGAGGGAGAGGGAGAGGGGAGAGAGAGAGAGAGAGAGAGAGAGAGAGAGAGAGAGAGAGAGAGAGAGAGAGAGAAGAATATGCCCTACAGGCTTTCCTACAGCCTGGTCCTATGGAGACATTTTCTTAATTGAGGCTCCCTCCTCTCAGATGACTATGGCTGGTGTCAAGTTGACATAAACCATCCAGGACACATGGGAGTGGGCAGAAAGGGCGCTCTAATGGTGACCGAGTGGGGAAACCTAGCGAGGCTTTCCTACCTTTATTCTTTACCTTACCCCTTATATACCCAAGAAAAAATCTTTCAGGCAATATAAAAATCACAATGTTTTCACGTCAAAACTATTATCAAAACACCTGAAGCTATAATAAGGCTTTGTTTCAGCGATGATGCACTCTGACACCTGTGAACACATCTCCCGACATGGAGAGATTAAAGAATTTAAACTAGCTGGGCTACTGGGACTCAGTGGAGATTCTTAATCATTAACCTAAGTCACAGTCTATATGACTCTTCAATAGGAACTCGTGTGTTCCAGCTGTGAGACACTCCTTGTTTAAATTTTAATCTTCAAACATTATTATCAGCCAGACAGCACAGCTTAGGAAGAAATCATCTTCATGATAGTCCACAGGTAACCCTGCCTGGTAGAGCAGGATGTTCCCATGAGATAAACACACCACATTACAGGCAGTGTGGATCTCCCCACACCAATTCACACCATGCCACACACCAGAGAAAGATGGCGGCCACAAAAACCTGCGAAGGCACAGCAGAACCAGCAGAACCGAAAGACATTCTGGAGTCTGTGGTCCTGGGCTCTTGCTTATTCAGAGAATCAGCATTAGGGAGTTTGCTCCTGGTGGGCAGACATCCTTAACTTCAATTGCCACTGACTGCTCCTCTGACAGGGTCACCATCACTGGTGTGCAGGGGTGAGGTGTGCTCCTCAGTACTTCTCATTGAGGTCGTAGATTCCAGGAAACACTAGACACTGTTCCCTAAAGAGAGCTGGGGGGCTCTGGATGTCACAGGAGGGGCCTGAATACATCATCTGTCACTCTGTCAGGGCAGGCAGCCATCTTCACGCTACAGAACAAGAGGCATGAATAACCACTGTGAAGACAACATCTCAACAATCCACGGCTCACTCAAAGGTGATTTGAGGGTCCCTAAAACCCAATCATGTCCACTTTGCCCCTCTCCAAGACAGGTCCAAAAATGTCACTTTACAATCCAGGAGAAACATATCAGATACTATGTAAGCACTATCTATGCTTAGGGTAAAATAAATAAATTCATAACAAGGTACAACCAAGGCCCCCAGAATATTGCACTGGAGGAGAGATGGATTTCCAGAACTCCCACTATCTCCAGCTATACCCCAGGGTCCTCAGGAACAATCCTGCTCCCCCACACTTACCTGGAGCCAGAGCATATTCCCCTCCATTGCTACCTGTGAGAAGAAAAGCTGTGAGAGACCAGGGAAGACCCCAAGGCTAGGAAGTTTCCAGAACTGACAGTAGACCCAGGTTAGAGACAGGAGCAATGAGGGTGTGGATGTGTTTCCCATTAATGAGGCAGAGATTCTTCTAAAAGGGGCTGAGAGAAAACTCAGACCCTGCCCTTTCCTACCTGTCTTTCTCCTCCTCTTCCTCACAACAGCCACCACAGCTACAATGATGGTCACAGCTCCAAGGAGAATCAGAACAGCAATGACTGCCATGATGGGGACCATGGACTGAGGAGGCTCTGGGAAGGGAAGGACAGAAAGGGAAGGTGAGGGTCATGAACCCAGCTCTCACCCCTGACCCTGCTCAGGGTCTACAGAAGGCTCCAGCTTTCCCTGACTCCAGGTGCACACACACTCCCTCCTTACCCCATCTAAGAGTGAGGGGTTCAGGCAGCCCCTCATGGTACACATGGCATGTGTATTTGTGCTCCTCCCCAGAAGGCACCACCAGTGATGCCCACTTCTGGAAAGTTCCATCCCCAGAAGGTCTGGTCTCCACCAGCTCCATGTCCTGAGTCTGTTCCTCCTCCTCCCTCTGCCAGGTCAGGGTGATGAAGGAAGGGTAGAAACCTAGGACCCAGCATCTCAGGGTGACATCACCTTTAGGTCCAGGATGATGGGTCACATGTGCCTTTGGGGGAACTGTGTGGAAGATTTAAAAAAAATCCTATAATTAATAAAATAAACTGAAACCTGTAAGACAAAGTTTAATGATGACACTGAACTATGTGTCTGTTTTAACACTTCTGTCATCACACTAGTGACCTGCAGGTAGAGCTGGTCACACTCAACACAGAACTGCACATTTCCCTGCGAGGACCCAGAAACTAGGCGGGGGAATCCCCATGAGCCAGCAGGTCAACGTGGTCTTCCTTATGTGATGTTCTGTAGTGTAAGTTAGGTGTTAAAGAATGAAGGAATAATAAATGATTTATTTATGTGATTAAATCCATATCAAAATAAGAAATTAGGAGCATGCTACATGAAAGGTGCCTCCAACTCCTGCAGCCCCAGTGAGTCACAACCACTGAGGCCACATTGCTGCCTAGTGTATCTGTTCCTCCAAGTTATGAACCATCACCAAGTGAGTAGCAGAAATATGGTGGACTAATGACATGCAGCCAAAGAAACTGACTCCCCAAACCATGTCTCTTGGGGAAAAGATAGCAGGTATTGTCACCCAGGATCCCTGAAGTGTGCTGTGGAGCCCAGAGCAGCACTCACTGGGACACAGTGGTGCTCACAGGGTGTGTGGATCTTCCCTGTCACTCCCGTCCTGGAGTTGCAGAAGATCCTGTCTCTGAGTAAGTTCAATTCCTAATTCACTAGGGCAACACTGTAACTTGCTGTTGCAGAGGGAGAGGAGTCTCTGTGTGGTTAATTCTGGCAGAAAATAGTCTAAGCTCCCAGGAATCTTTCTAGTTTAAAGGGAACAGTGAATTATTCCACAGCTATGGAGAAACACCTTGTCTCAACAAAACAAAACCCAACAACAACAACAAAAAACCCCACTGACCTAACTTGTCTAATTATCCAGAGTATCAGTCCCCATGGCACCTGTGCAGACTGATACACATGATAACAAAAGGGGTCAGAGAAACAAGACCTTAAAGTGAAGAAGGAAAACTGATTAAAATCAAAACGACAACTTCAAAAAAAGAAAATTCAATTAAAGAAAAAAAGTAGGAGAAAAAGAAAAGCCTCCACAGTTTAGTACTTTCTCAGGCAACCCATAAGTGACCATTCTAGGAGGAAATAGATTTGGGGTGTGGGAGGGATACAAAGCTCACACAGGAATTAGAGAGAATGTATTTTTTGGAATGTTCTTGAAACTGGATGAGGCAACCTAGGAAAGGAAAGTCCATGTCTTCCATCAGGAAATGGAGACTCCGGTCCTGGTGAGTAAGGGCTGACACACTCAGATTACAGGACTCGGTGTCCACAGACACTGGGTGTGGGCAGAGAACCTGGCCTGGGAGAGGCCATGGCTGACAGAGGCTGCAGACTGAAGGAGCCACTGTTGGTGATGTCGGGATCCTCTCTCCTCCCTCCTGAGACAGATTTGGAACTGTCCAGGGAGAAGGCTGAGCCCTGGGAGGTCAGTGCAGTCCCTGCCATGCTGGATCAGGAGACCCAGGGACCCTGTCTGCCCTCAGAGACAGGGGCATGACCCCAGTGAGGGTTTCCTCTTCCTCAGGACTGAGCCCAGCCCGAGGGCAGAGGGAGGAGTTGCCCGCGGCCCCGCACCTATGCACAGCAGCGCGTCCTTCCCGTTCTCCAGGTATCTGCGCAGAGACTGCACACAGGTGCCCTCCAGTTCCGCCTTCAGTCTCTCTGCAGCACCAGCCTGCTCCCACTTGCGCCGGGTGATCTGCGCCGCCGTGTCCGCTGCTGTCCACGTCTTCAGGTCCTCGTTCAGGGTGAGGTAATCGCAGCCGTCGTAGGCTTGCTGACTGTACCCGCGGAGGAAACGCCCGTCCGACCCCACCTCACAGCCATACATCATCTGGATGGTGTGAGAGCCTGCGGGGACCCTGCGGTCAGCCCCGGCCTGCTTCCCCGCCCACCCGCGGACTCTAAACCGAAAGCGAAACCCGGTCAGGTCCCCGCTCCCCTCCCAAACCTCAGTCCTGGGAACTGGGCTACTCAAGCCGGTGCTTAGGGACGCGGAGGGGTCGTGACCTCCGACCGCGGTCACTCACCGCCCTCGCTCTGGTTGTAGTAGCCGAGCGCGGTCCTCAGGTTCCCTCGGAAAATCTGCTCAATGTTCTTGGCGTTCCGCGTGTTCCTCTCCCAATACTCCGGCCCTTCCTGCTCCACCCAGGGCGCCCGCGGCTCGTATCTCGGTGTCTCCGAAGCGCTATCGTAGAGCACGAACTGCGTGTCGTCCACGTAGCCGACAGAGATGAACCGGGGCTCCCCAAGGCCGGGCTGGGACACGATGGTGTAGAAATATCGCATGGAGTGCGAGCCTGGGGGCGGCGGGCGGTGAGACCCCGACCTTCCTCCCGGGACCCCGGGCTAGAGGGCGGGCCGGGAGGGGAGCAGGGCGCGGGGCTCGGGACGCGGGTGGGGAAGGGGCGGGAGGGTCCGGCTGGGCCACGCGGGGACGCGGCTTCCCCCGTGCCGCCCCCGCCCTCCCCGCAGAGCCCGTTTCCCTCCCGATCCCGCACTCACCCGCGCGGGTCTGGGTCGGGGCCAGGGCGGCCGCCAGCAGCAGGAGCAGTGTGCGAGGCGACATTGCCCTCATCTCAGATCTGGGAGGCGTCTGTGTTCCGCGGACTCCGTGGACTTTATAACCGGTGACCGAGGCGACGCTGGTTGGTTCTCCGGGATCGCGTCACCCAATGGGGGTGAGACCCGCCCAGTTGTCATCAGTGTCCGGGCAGAAGGACCTGACCCAGGTTAGGAGCTGGAGAAGTGAAACTGGAGACCTAGGAATCCCCAGCCCTGGGCTACCCCACCCAGACCTCAACCTCCTGGGGACGAAGACTTTGCATAAGCCCTGTGCTGTGGGATATAGCACAGTGTCTCTGAGCCGCCTAAGGCCAACTGCTCCTCAAGTCAGTCAGGATGAAACCTAAGAGCATGAAGTTTCCAAGTAAAATACACACAGCACTTAAAATGGATGTTCACGGAAACAGATCCTGTCAGAGTCCTGGTGAGTGGGAGGGGCTGCTATGCACACCTGCATCCGGCGGTTACTGGAATTTTCACAGCTCTGGTCAAACACTTTTGACTTTGTTAACTGTGTTGTTCTATGTGAATCTCCCTGCAGGAAGGAGTCCCCACTCAGCTCTACTCTCACCTTCTTCAGTTACCTGTGGATGGGATTTGAAGATCTCAATTCAAAATCCACAGAAACAAAAAATTATAAATCTAAATTTTCTCCACAGTACTGAACAGGATAAAACCCCAAATCCCCAGTATGCACCTCTGCCATGAGAGCCGCCCTCTGTCCAATGTCCACACTGCACGGGACTTAAGAACTCAGGAACCAACTCAGTTGTCAGGTCCAGGGTCCCTCAAGCCCATGACATTCATCTCCCTGATCTCATCAGCTCATAAAGTGAGAGTGAAGATTGGGGGTGGGGGGGTCACAGGTTGTGTAACTTCTACCACACTATCATTGTTATTCTGCTTTATAGGTACAGTTCCTCTCTGACTGTAAAGCAACTGTACCATGGAAGTGTGTGCACACAGGAAACGTGGAGTGTAGACAGGGTCAGTGTCCTGCTGTATTTGGTCTCCACAGGGGTTTCTTCCCATGGGGAAGGGGTTCACTGTGCTGAGACAATGACCCAGGTCCACACGGACAATCTCAGGACTATGGAATGAAGATCCGTGTAAACACAAGCACCTGGAGCCACAGATGATCATCTGGGAAGAAACACTAGGAGTCTGAGTGTAAGCACCAGGCTGTGAAGACAGGATCCCCAGTGAAGAGGCAAAGTCTCTGTTTACAGGTGAGATCCCTGAGCATCAGGCTTGGCAGTGTGAGCTGCCCACTGCAGGTGAACACAGGAGCCTAGTCTCTGTGGGAGTCTCTGTGGTGCTTGAGGCCAGTGCCTCTGCTTTTCTCTCTCTCTCTCTCTCTCTCTCTCTCTCTCTCTCTCTCTCTCTCTCTCTCTCTCTCTCTCTTTCTCTCTCTCTGTCTTTCTTTCTTTCTTGAAAATTTTCATACCAATCCCAGTTTCCATTCCCTTTCCTTCTCCTGCTCACTTGGCCTTTCCCCCCTAAACCATCCCCAATCCACTCTTCAGGAAGGGTAATTCCATGGGGAATCAGCAAAGTCTAGCAGGTCACTTTGAGGCATGACCAAGGCCCTCCCCACTATGGCTAGGTTGAGCAAGATATCCTTCCAAAGAGAATGGGCTAGAAAAAGCCAGTTCAAGCACTAAGGATAAATTTTGGCCTCACTGTCAGTGGCCCCACAGACTGTCCCAGTCATATAACTGTCCCCCACATTAAGAGGGCATAGTTTGGTGTTATGCTGGTTCCCCCATTTTCAGTCTGGAGTCAGTGAGCTCCCATTAGCTCAGATGAACTGTTTCAGTGGGTTTCCCCATCATGGTCTTGACCCCTTTGCTCATGTAATCGCTCCTCCCTCTCTCTGACTGGACTTTGGGAATTCACTGTGGATCTCTGCATCTCCTTCCATCAGTTACTGGATGAAGGTTCTAGGATGACAATTAAGGTAGTCATTAATCTGATTGCAGGGGCAATCCGTTTCCGGCACCCTCTCCATTATTACTTATGGTCTTTGCTGGAGTGATTCTTGTGTGTTCATCTCTGCACTTTACCCCATGTTAGGTTTTGATTGCTGCTGAGCAGAACAAATTTCCATCAATCACTTGAATGGTAACTTGTAACAGACCGTGACAGCCCACATCCAGCAAGTGATGTCTCCTTTCCCATCTTCCCTCCCACATGAGGCCCTCAGGCTCTCATCTTTTTAATATTACAGAGAAGCACCAGAGTCTAGGGCAATAACTTAACTTGAAGAACAAAACAGAACTCTACCTGAGCCCACAGAGGATGAGGTTGAGAAGGAGGAACCATGGCTGGCTGAGCTGCCCCATGACCTCCCCGCTACACCACTGTGAGGGTCTCAGACTATGCTGCTCTTATGACACTTACAGCCAGATGGAACTTCCCGTCCTTTTCCTCTCGTGGGAAGACAGCTCCCTGCAAGAGGGTAAGGGAGGGTGCAGAGCCATGAGGGTCACAGGAGCTGCAAAGCCTGGAACCAGGGAAGTTTCTAGAACTCTGAAACAGACTGTGATGTCTATTCTTGGTTGTCAACTTGACTGTATTACATCTGAAATTGACTAAAACCCAAAAATGGAGGGCACAGCTGTGAGGGACTTTTGCTTAATTTGAAGTGGGAAGACCACCTTCTGGTCTGGATCTGTGCGGTGAAGGACAAATGTAGTTGGATTTTCTATGGACTGCCAGCTCCTCCATAATGACCCAGAGATTTCTCTTTAATTGTGGAAGTTAGTCTCAGCTTGGGCTTCTTCCTATTTTAGTGCTTTGTCCAATTATCTCAGCTAACCATCTTTCTTTGTATTTTAGTTACATGAAGGTAATTGTTTCAAGTTTTGTTTCAGCTACAATGCACACTAAACCCATGTACACATTTCCCATTATCAACTTGAGTGAACTCCTGGGACTCGATTGTTTTCCTTAATCATTAACCTAAACCACAGTGTATACAGCCTCTCAAGAGAAACTCATGAGTCCTAGCTGTGTGACACTTCCTTGGTCCTATTTTCTATCCTCTGCTGCCCCTGCTTTATCAGGTGTGGGGACAACACCGTATCTACCTTTACCTATATTAAACTAACTTTTCCCAATAACTAACCCCTACCATAATCCCTTACTCCATTTGTTAGAAAGCCTTAATCCTCAACATTCTATTTAGACTGACACTATTATTGTATAAAATCATTACCTTAATTAGACAGTACAGTTTAAGAGGAAATCATCTTCCTAATAATTCATAGGTAAAAATGCCCAGTAGAACAGGATATAATCTGAGATGAGATAATCACACTACATTAAAGGTAGTGGGGATCTCTCCACAGCTCTTCACACCATGCCAGATACCAGAGAAAATGGCAGTGTCAAACATGTAAAGGTACAGCAGCAGCAAGAGACATTCTGGAGCTGAAGTTCTCAGGACCTGGTCTGTGGGAGAGTCACCCATCAGTGCCCTGCTTCCTGGTGGCTGGATCTCCTGAAACTGAAGTGCTTCCTGCTGCTCCTCTGATGTGGCCACCAGCAGGTCCCAATGTTAGGGTAGTTGGACTACAGAGGAGGGGACAGGGTAAGTCCCAACTCCATCGTTGTCCCTCAAAGCTGAGGACTTTTCCTTGTCTAGAGGGTGATGCTGCTGATATGATCACAGGAGACTGATAAAGCCAGGAAAAGTAGGAAGAGGGAAGAGAAGTGGGGACATTTTCTTTCCTCAGAACAGTCAAATCTGATTTTACAGGGACTGAGGAGAGGCAGATAGATAAGTAGAAAATTGATGGGTATATGGATAGATTGATAGATAATAGATAGATAGATAGATAGATAGATAGATAATTAAAAGAGGACTCAGAAGGGACATTCTTTTATTCTTTGGATATCTACAATTTCCTTCTTGCCCTGAGTCTATAAGGCTTCTTATCCTGCACCAAGAGGCACCGATGGCCTGTACAGTTGGGGACAGCATTCAGGGCTGACCCTATGGGACTGCTCTGCCCTGAGGAGCCAGAGCAGAGCTGGAAAGTGACATTAGGGGAGGGACAGGAATGGTGCCTTGGGTGTGGTCTTAATGAGCATTAGGATCCATTCTGCTTCTAGGTGAAATGACTGCTGGATGAATAGAATATGGAGGACAGAAGAAGCAAAGATAGACTGTGTCTTAGTCACTGATGTACAGCTCTGAAGAGACACCATTGCCAAGGCAATTATAAAATAGAGCCTTTAAATGGGGCTTGCTTCCAGTTCTGGAGGCTTGGTCTATTATCATTGTAGTGGGAGTATGCAGGCTCACAGGCAGGCATGGTGCTGGAGCAGCACGTAAGGGCTATATCCAGATTTGTTAGCAGCAGACTGAGTGAGATAGGGACTGACTTGGGCTTTTGAAACCTCAAAGGCCACCCCTGGGGACACATTTCCTGCAACAAGTCCACATCCCTAATCCTTCTCATCCTTTCAAAGAGCCCCACTCCCTGGTGACTCAGTACTCAAGCATGTGAGCCTATGGGGCCATTCTTATTCGGGGCACCCAGTAGAGAATTAAACAGCAGCATCTACCACCAAAGACAGACTGAAGTGGGAGGGCAGGTGTGGAGGGGACCCCATGTCCCTGTCCTTTCTGACTCCCCATCCTGTGGCTCACAGAGGGAGGTGCTCTCCTTGCTCAGTGACCTCAGCCTCATTCTGGCAAGGCAGTGATGGCAGTGGTGTCAGGGCTCCTGGGACAGAGCCTGGACAGTTTCCAGCCTTCTGTGCAGCAGGAGAGGACATAGGCGCCCTGGAAACAGGATGTGAGACCCTAAGGTGTCCAACTGGTGCCTAGGTCCCTGGTGAAGCAGGGAAACTTCACCCATGACTGTTTTGTCCCATGAACCTCGTGTGTGTGTGAAGACTGTGGAATGTGCTGGTGAGTTGTCAGTGTGAGTTGTGTGTCCGTCCACTCCTTCCCAGTCACCTCTCAACCACAGTCGACCCTGTCTGCATTGTCCCACACAGGCCTCTGTCCTCAGTGTGGGGACACAGCCTGTCCTGAAGAGGGGCTCACCAGGGCCTCTGTCCCACAGCAGCAGGAGGCTGTGCAGAAAGCAGGTTAGTGTAACTCCTCCTCGTACAGTTCCGCACCACTGTGCTGAATGTGAGCCAGGCAAGGGCCTGAGGACTGAAAGAACACACAAGAGACCTGGGACATTTGAAAGGAGATCAGCTGATGCTGTTCATTTAAGATTAGGAAAATCCTTAGGTACCTAGCTGCTGTACAATGGAATTCCCCCCAGGCAGGTGGGAAATTACCACACCCAGGTGGAGTAAACAATTGCCCTATAGCTAACCACCAGGTGAGGCAGAGGGAGCACAGGAACAAACAGAAACAGGGTAGACGCACGGGCCCTACAGATTCCCCTTTTATATAAATTATGACTAGGCCTGTCTTAGGTGGCATTGGATGTCAGACAATACCCCTTACCCGTCTGAGAAAGTGTCCAGGTCAAAACACATTTCCTGTCTTTGGTTGGGGTAGCCCCCCAAAAACCTTTCCCGTCATTGGCTCACTAGTCACCCCATCACTGAGTTCAGCCAGATTTGCGCTGAAAGATCCTCGGGGGCAATAGCTACGAGGACTCTCCAGTGAGGACATTGACCTGAGCTTGCCTATGGCTCTGGCACCATGAAAACATGGAGATGATGCTCCAGCACATATAGGCACTCCTAAGGAGGCTGTGCCTGCTCAGTCCTTAATAAGTCTGCCCACCAATCAGAGCCCTTTAAGTAATGTCTCAGAGCTGGTGGGAGGAACCCTGGTATTGTTCACTAGAGTAATATTAAGAGCCGATTTTTTTTAAAGATTTATTCATTATGTATACAGTATTCAGCCTCCATGCCTGCAGGCCAGAAGAGGGCACCAGATCTCATTACAGATGGTTGTGAGCCACCATGTGGTTGCTGGGAATTGAACTCAGGACCTTCCCAAGAGCAGTCAATGCTCTTAACCTCTGAGCCATCTCTCCAGCCCCTAAGAGCCGATTTTTAAATTGTGTATTCCAGGGTCTGTGAATAACATTAAGCCTATAACTGTATAACCTAGCCGTGGTCTTTAACCAAAACCAATTGCAAATTTAACTGCAATATTCATTTGTGAATTTAGTTCGTTTTGAGTGGCCAAGGCATTTATAACCTGCCCCATAAGGTATCCATTGTGCTAGCAGAAGCAACTGACTGACTAATGGGAAATCCAGCAGCCCTAGCTGCTCTGGGAGCCACAGCAATGGCATGGGATGGGTTGATAGGTAGAGGAACAATCCTTGGCACTCAGACCACCATAATCAGCTCCTCAGGATCCCAGCAGCTCTTCAGTTGACAAGCCAGTGTCTACTTGATCTCTTGGCTCTGTCCTGTCTTGTTAAAAAATGTTCTCTGTGAACAAAACTTTTAGCTGTTCCCCATTTGGGAGTTAATCCTCATGGGCTTGCTCCTAATCATTTATGGCAAATAAATTTTACCCATGTTCCTTCTTTTGGGCATATGCAATATGATCACATAACCTTGGATACATATTCTGATCTTATTTTTGCCTCAGCCCATACAGGAAAAAAATTATGGGATGTTAAAAGTCACTGTCTCCAGGCTTTTGCCTACACGAGAGTTCCAAAAACTGTAAAAACTGAAATGGACCAGCCTACACCAGCATTGGCTTTGCTAAATTTTGCTCTGGGAATCTCTATTTCTCATAAAACAGGAATACCTTATAACAGGAAAGCTATAGCGGAGCGTGCACATCATATTTCAGTGGCCTGCTCTCGAGATATCTTAAAATGAAATCTTAAAGACCCAGCATTGAGATGAAAATGATTATGAGCTTTTTTTTGTAGCTTTATATTTTTGACTAACTGTACAAATTTGGTGAGTAAGCTGATCAGCCAATGCACTCCCCTTGCTCAAGAGACCAGGTAGGCCAGTATGATCCCACAAATGCCCTACGTAAATGAGAACAGATTGGGTCCAAGGCAATGTCTGAATAGCCAATAAATCCATTTGGACTTGAGATACAGAGTCAATATAAGCTGTAGTCTTCAAACGTGCAAAAAATTTGCTTATAATATTAGTATATTTTTTAGGACTATTGTACAGCTATAAATTTAGCCACCTGAGCAGAGTTAGCATCAACAGGCTGAATATCAAAATCAGGAGGGGAGGCCATTACAACTCTCCTGGTAGAAGACCGTCAGTAAACACATTCTGTGCCCCTGCCAGAGGTTGTAAAGAAATAACTTTGGGGAAGCATATCTGATGATTTTAGAAAAAGGTGACCAACTTATTTTGGGCAAACACCGGGATTTCTCCTGGGCTGACTAACCCTTTACCCACAGGGCAATTCCTTTAGCTGTGTTTCTAGTTGTGGTGTGGCTCAGTCCTAGCACACACCTTTTACCAAGAGCTTTCTGCTTAAATATATTATTTTATTTTTGAGACAGGGTTTCTCTGTGTAGTTTTTATGTCTGTCCTGGAATTCCCTCTATAGACCAGGCTGGCCTCGAGCTCACAGAGATCTGCCTGATTCTGCCTCCCAAGTGTTGGGATTAAAAGCACGAGCCACCAGTGCCCAGTTTTTTTTTTTTTCAGGACAGGGTTTCTCTGTGTATCTTTGGAGCCCATTCTGGAACTAGCTCTTGTAGACCAGACTGACCTTGAACTCACAGAGATCCGCCTGCCTCTGCCTCCTGAGTGCTAGGATTAAAGGCATATGCCATCACCATCCAGCTATAAGTGATTTCTTTTTTTTTAAATATTTATTTATTTATTATGTATACAATATTCTGTCTGTATGCCTGAAGGCCAGAAGAGGGCGCCAGACCTCTTTATAGATGGTTGTGAGCCACCATGTGGTGGCTAGGAATTGAACTCGGGACCTTTGGAAGAGCAGGCAATGCTCTTAACCACTGAGCCATCTCTCCAGCCCTATAAGTGATTTCTTGCTAGTAGTGTTTGTACCATATATCTGTGTGGTGTCTATAGGGGCAATGAATGTCATGGAACAGGAGTTAAGGATGGTTATGAGTCATCAGGTGGGTGTTGGGATATGAACCTGGGTCCTCTGCAAGAGCAGCAAGTGCTCTCAAGCCCTGAGTCATCTCTTCAGTCCCTGGATCATGTTTTTTAATAAACATAAATCTAAATTAGACTCAGCATGTAAATCCTTGAGTCTCCAATGGAGGCAGCACCATGATTCCCAGAGACAGAGAGGGAGAGGGGACCTTGGGCAGAACAGAGGACAGATCTGAGATGAGACCCTGTGGATCCCTCCTCTCTGCCCATCCTACAACCTGGGTTAGATTCTGATAGATGGGAAAGGAGAGAACCTCCAGGGAGGGGCCTGAAGGGAGGCAGGAGCTCAGGAGACTGAAGCTCATGTTCTCATCCCACAGTCTCCTGAGTGCAGGGGCCTAGTTGGGCCTTGAGGGGACAAGGATGGAAAACATCTCTTAATGTTGTCACTCAGGGACCCCACAGGATAATGAGGCAGGCACCACTCATAGGAGCAAGAACAGATCTAGTCCTCCATACTAACTAAAGAGACAAGAAATCAACACAGGGGGCTGGAGAGATGGCTCAGAGGTTAAGAACATTGCCTGCTCTTCCAAAGGTCCTGAGTTCAATTCCCAGCAACCACATGGTGGCTTGTAACCATCTATAATGGGGTCTGGTGCCCTCTTCTGGCCTACAGGCATACATGCAGATAGAATACTGTATACATAATAAATAAATATTTAAAAAAAAAAGAAATCAACACAGAAGCCAGGGGAAAGATCACAGCCAGGACAGCAGCCCTGGCGGCTCATAATCCTGGGGACAGGACAAGGCTCTGGCCATCCCAGTGTCCCTGTGATCACAGATATCAGCATGTGGTTCTAAGTGATGAAGAGAACAGAGCCGGGGGGGACAGAGCTGAGGAGTGACCTGGTCAAAGCCAACAATGCACTGAGCTCTACCTGGGCACAGCCCTGTTCTCACTCAGCTCCCACAGCCTCATCCTGTCACACCAGATGCACACAGCATAGTGAACACAGATTCTGGGAGGTTCTCCATGTTGCCATTTATTTCCTCCATAAACTCTATCTCAATTCTTTATTTTACCGCCAATCAACCTTTGAGATCAAGGACATTAACAATCAAGTTCACATTCAGATTCTTATTTTCAGTGGGGAAGTCAGGGTTGCAGCTCAGGACAGCATGGAGGAGACAGGATAGAGATGTCCCCTCCTGTCTGCAGGAATAAGAAGGTTGGCTGTGGAAGGGAACAGGGCAATGCAGGGACAGGGTCCTAGTGTGCAGGGGTGGGCTGTGCTCCCCAGTTCTTCACATTGAGTCCATAGGATCGCAGGGACCATCAGACACTATTGCTGAGAGTGAAGTGAGGGGCTCTTGATGTAGGAGGGTCTTCTGTCTATGTGTTACTTTCATTGGTTAATAAAGAAACTGCTTTGGCCTTTTGATAGGACAGCAGCTTAGATAGGCAATTAGACCTAACAGAATGCTGGGAGAAAGAAAGCAGAGTCAGGCAGACCCCATGAAGCTCCTGCCCAAGATGGACGTAGGTTAGAATCTTACCGGTAAGCCACCACCTCGTGGTCCTACACACATTAATAGAAATGGGTTAATCAAGATGTGAGAGTTAGCCAGTAAGAGGTTAGAGCTAGTGGGCCAGGCAGTGTTTAAATGAATACAGTTTCCATGTAATTATTTTGGGTAAAGCTAACTGGTGGCCGGGATGAAAAGCAGGCCTGCTTGCCTCATCACTACAGAATGGCGCCCAGACATGGATAACTGAATCCCCAGAAAGCCTGAGAAAGCTGGGGAAAGAATAGAGTAAAGCATGTTTTCTTGGTAGCAGCAATTTTTTGGGTCTGCTCTGCTTGCTAGAGGCAAGCAAGCGCTCTCATCTAAGAGAGGCTTCCTGACTTGCTGCGCACAGCGCCCCTGTGTCTGTGCTCTGTGCGCTAGAAACCAGTTTTGCGAGCTACGGGAAAGAGGCTGGAGCTTGAGAATACAGACGCAGAGACAGACTGAAACGCAGACCTTTTAACACTGATACCAAAACGCCCCTTTATTAATACCCTTTAATACACTGCAGTCAATGGTCAACAGGTGATAATCCCATCCTCTGATCCTCTAGCTAGGCACAGCTTCTAGTAACTTTAATTAGAAGGTTCTAGCAGGGTAGAGGAGCTGAAAGCCAGGACTCAATTAATCCCAACATCCAGCTGAAGACCAGGACTTAATTGGTCCCAACACTGACTCAGCTTTAGCTGCAATTCCCTGCAGCTCTTTTAAGAGGTCCTGCCATGAAACATTTAAATGGTGTTGATGAAAAGCTGAACACATGCTTTTTGGTTTTTGGCCATAGCAGGAGAAAAGCTGCGCCATTTTAAAATGCTGGCTTTCTGGGCCAGGGCAAACTCTGACTCTCTCAGGCAGGCAGTCCGACTGAGTGTGGTTTGTGAGCAGAATGTTGCAGATTGCTTGCTGGCAGGGACCTTGAAACGCCATAGAGTTGTGGCAATAAAAATGGCTACAGCCGGTACCTCAGCCATGAAAGCTAAGGAATTGTTGGATCTAGCCATCAAAGCCACAGCTTTAATTCTCTCCTTAGACTCATGTAGTTAGAAAAAGAGAGATATACAGTAAAGAGAGATTCAAAGACGAAGAAAATCTCTAAATGGTTTACAGTGTGTTAAAAATATATGCAGGCTAAAGGTTAAAGTCCTTAAAAGTAAAAAAGAAAAAAGGGAGTATTTGGGTGTGGTGGTACACACCCTTAATCCCAGCACTTGGGAGGCAGAGGTAGATTGATGTCTGTGACTTCCTTCTTGGAGGCAGAGACTGACAGATATCTCTGAGAGTTCAAGGACAGACTGGTCTGCAGAGTTATTCCAGGACAAAGATATGCTCCTGCAACAGGCTCTGGATGTCACAGGAGAGACCTCAACACATCCATCCACACCAGGCAGCTGTCTTCACGCTACAGAACAAGAGTCATGAACAATCACTGTGAAGACAACATCCCAACAACCCACCACTCACTCAAAGGTGATTCTGGGAGTCCCTGAAACCCAATCATGTCCACTCTGCCCCTCCCCAAGTCAGGTCCCAGAGGGTCACCTTTACAGTCTGGGAGAGACATATCAGAGCTCTGGGAACTGTCCCTGCCTGGGGTAAAAATATATATATTCATGGGAATGTAAAAATTTGGCCCCTAGAAGATTTGCTGGAGGGGCTATTATGTATTGCCAGAGCTCCCCAAATACTCCAGCTTCACCCCACACGCCTCAGGGACAATCCTGCCCACCACTCTTACCTGGAGCTGGAGCATAGTTGCCTCCTTTTCCACCTGTGAGAAGAAAAGCTGTGAGCAACCAGGGAAGTACCTGACCCTAGGAAGTTTCCAGAACTGACAGCAGACCCAGCTTAGAGACAGCAGCAATGAAGGATGTGGATTTGTTTCCCATTAATGAGGCAGAGACTCTTCTAAAAGGGGCTGAGAGAGAACTCAGACCCTGCCCTTTCCTACCTTTGCTTCTCATCCTCTTCTTCACAACAGCCGCCATAGCTCCATTGGCCACAGCTCCAATGATGGTCACAGCTCCAAGGAGAACCACAACAGCAATGACTGCCATGATGGGGACTGTGGACTGAGGAGGCTCTGGGAAGGGATGGACAGGAAGGGAAGGTGAGGGTCATGACCCCAGCTCTCAGGCCTGACACTGCTCAGGGTCCACAGAAGGCTCCAATTTTCCCTGACCCCAGCTCTGCACCCACTCCCTCCTTACCCCATCTCAGGGTCAGGGGCTCAGGCAGCCCCTCATGGTACACATGGCATGTGTATTTCTGTTCTTCACCAGAAGGCACCACCAGAGATGCCCACTTCTGGAAGGTTCCATCCCCAGAAGGTCTGGTCTCCACCAGCTCCATGTCCTGAGTCTGTTCCTCCTCCTCCCTCTGCCAGCTCAGGGTGATGAAGGAAGGGTAGAAGCCCAGGGCCCAGCACCTCAGGGTGACATCACCTTTAGGTCCAGGATGATGGGTCACATGTGCCTTTGGGGGATCTGTGTGGAAGGTTTAAGAAATCCCACAATTAACAAGATAAACTGAAATCTGCAAAGACAAAGTTAAATCAATGATGACACTGAACTATGTGACAGTTTGAACACTTCTGTCATCACACTAGTGACCTGCAGGTAGGGCTGGTCCCCACATCACAGAACTGCACAGCTTCCTGGGAACCCAGAAGCCAAGAGGGAATCCACATGAGCCAGCAGGTCACCTTCCTTATGTGATGTTCTACAGCATAAGTTATGTAGGAAAAGGATGAAGGAATGGAAAATAATAAATTTATATATGTGGTTAAATTCACATAAAAATAAGAGACTAAGAAGAAGGAGGTACATGAGGTGCCACCAACTTCTGCCACCTCTGAGGCACAATCACTGTGGCCATGTTGCTGACCAGCATTAACTCTCTCACCAACTAGGGGGCTCCGGATGTCTAAATCTGGCAGAAAATAGTCTAAGCTCCCAGGAATCTTTCTTGTTTAAAGGGAACACTGACTTGCTCCAAATCTATGGAGAAACCGTCTCTCAAGAAAAAAACCAACAACAAAACAAACAAACAAAACCCCCACTTATTTAACTTGTTTAATTATTCAGAGTTTCAGTCACCACGGCACCTGTGGAGACTGATGCACATGATAACATAAGGGGAGGGAGAGAAGGAATACCTTTCCAGTGAGGAAAAAAAACTCACTAAAAGGAAAATGGCAACTTTGAAAATAAAACCAAACATACAAAAGAATGAAAGAAAAAACGAAGAGAAAAAAACCCTCCACAGTTTGTCCAGGGCTCCCTGTAAATTCTCAGGTGACCATACTAGGAAGAGACAGAATTGGGGTGTGGGAAGGATGCAAACCTCACGCACAGGCATCTGGGAGGATGTATTCTTTGGAAAGTTCTAGAAACTGGGGAAGCAGCCTAGGGTAGGGGCGTCCATGTCTCCCATCAAGTAAAGGAGACTCTGGTCCTGGTGTGTAAGGGCTGACACACTCAGATGACAGGACTCAGTGTCCACACACACTGGGTATGGGCAGAGAACCCGGCCTGGGAGAGGCCATGGCTGACAGGGGCTGCAGACTAAAGGAGCCACTGTTAGTGATGTCATGACCCCAGCTGAGGGTTTCCTCTTCCTCAGGACTGAGCCCAGCCAGAGAGCAGAGGGAGGACCCCTGTCCCCGTCCTCCCCACCCGCCCCCCGCACCTGTGCGCAGCAGCGTGTCTTTCCCGTTCTCCAGTAATCTGTGCAGGTACTGCACGCACTCGCCCTCCATGTAGGCCTTGTATCTCTCTGCCTCCCCAGCCTGCTCCCACTTCCGCTGGGTGATCAGCCCAGCCATGTCCGCTGCCGTCCACGTCTTCAGGTCGTCGTTCAAGATGATGTAATCGCGGTCATCGTAGGCGAACTGACCATACCCGCGGTGGAAGAGACCATCTGATCCCACCTCACAGCCATACATATGCTGGATGGTGTGAGGGCCTGCGGGGACCCCGCGGTCAGCTCCGCACACCTGCCCCGCACCCGTCACCCGCGGCCCCCGCCCACCCGCCGACTCTAAACCAAAACCAGGTCCGGTCCCCGCTCTCCTCCCGAACCGCGGACCTGGGGCGACTCCGGCCCGGCCCGTGCGTGGGGACGCGGAGGGGTCGTGACCTCCGACCGCTGTCACTCACCGCTCTCGCTCTGGTTGTAGTAGCCGAGCAGGGTCCTCAGGTTCACTCGGTAAAACTGCTCCCAGTCCTTGGCGATCTGTGTCTCCCTCTCCCAATACTCCGGCCCCTCCTGTTCCACCCACGGCGCCAGCGGCTCCTCTCGTGGAGTCTCCGCGTCGCTGTCGTAGCGCACGAACTGCGTGTTGTCTACGTAGCCGACGATAATGAACCGGGGCTCCCCGAGGCCGGGCCGGGACACGATGGTGTGGAAATACAGCAGCGAGTGCGAGCCTGGGGGCGGCGCGCGGTGAGACCCCGACCCTGCTCCCGGGACCCCGGGCAGGAGCGCGGGCCGGGAGGGGAGCAGGGCGCGGGGCTCGGGACGCGGGTGGAGAAGGGGCAGGAGGGTCCGGCTGGGCCACGCGGGGACGCGGCTTCCCCGGTGCCGCCCCCGCCCTCCCCGCAGAGCCCGTTTCCCTCCCGACCCCGCACTCACCCGCGCGGGTCTGGGTCGGGGCCAGGGCGGCCGCCAGCAGGAGGAGCAGTGTGCGCGGCGACATCGACGCCATCTTAGATCGGGGGCAACTCTGACTTCCGCGGTCTGCGTGGACTTTAGAACCGGTGACCGCGGCGACGCTGGTTGGTTCCCCGGGATCCCGTCACCCAATGGGGATGAAAACCGCCAAGTTGTCATCAGTGTCCGGCAGAAGGACCTGACCCAGGTTAGGAGCTGGAGAAATGAAACTGGAGACCTAGGAATCCTCAGCCCTGGGCTTCCCCACCCAGACCTCACAGCCTGGGGACTAAGACTTTGCCTGAGCCCTGTGTTGCTGCGGGATGGAGCGCTGTGTGTCATGGTGTCTCTGAGCCGCCTAAGGACAACTGCTCCTCAGGTTAGTCAGGAAGAAACCTGGGAGCATGAAGATTCCAGGTAAAATACACACAGCACTTTAAATGGATGTTCACGGAAACAGGTGCTGTCGGAGTCCTGGAGGGTGCGGGGCTGCTGTGGACACCTGCATCGGGAGAAGACTGGAGTTTTTTTTTTTTTTAAATATTTATTTATTATGTATACAATATTCTGTCTGTGTACATGTCTGCAGGCCAGAAGAGGGCACCAGACCTCTTTACAGATGGTTGTGAGCCACCATGTGGTTGCTGGGAATTGAACTCAGGACCTTTGAAAGAGCAGGCAATGCTCTTAACCACTGAGCCATCTCTCCAGCCCTAAGACTGGAGATTTTACAGCTCTGATTAAGCACTTTTGACACACTGTGTCGTATGTGACTCTCCCTGCAGGAAGGAGGCCCTGCTCACCTCTGCTTTCACTTTCTACTTCAGTTGTGTTTGGCTGCGATTTAAAGACATCAAGTAAAAATTCAGAGAAACAAAAACTGTATAAATCTAATTTTTCTTCACAGTATTGAACACGGATGAATGTCAAATACCAGTGTGTACCTCTGCCATGACGATCTCTCTCTGTCCAGGAACTCAGAAGCCAACTGTTATCAGATCCAGGGTCCCAAAGTCTGTGACAATCATCTCCTGCATCTCATCAGCTCATAAAGAGTGAAGGTCAGAGATAGATAGATAGATAGATAGATAGATAGATAGATAGATAGATAGATAGATAGATAGATGGAGGGTCACAGGTTATGTAATTTCTGCCACACTGTCACCATTATTCTACTGTATAGTTAGTTCCAGTTTCTCTCTGACTGTGGTTTATTCACTAAAGCAGCTGTACCATGGAAGTGTGTGCACACCGGAAACGTGGAGTGTAGACAGGGTCAGTGTCCTGCTGTTTGGTCTCCACAGGGGTCTCTTCCCATGGAGAAGGGGTCTACTGTGCTGAGACAATGACCCAGATCCACACGGACAATCTCAGGACTATGGAATGAAGATCTGTGTAAACACAAGCACCTGGAGCCACAGATGATCGTCTGGGAAAAAACCCTAGGAGTTTGAGTGTAAGCACCAGGCTGTGAAGACACGATCCTGAGTGAAGAGGCAAGGTCTCTATTTACAGGTGAGATCCTGAGCATCAGGCTTGGCAGTGTGAGCTGCCCACACAGGAGGCTGGTCTCTGTGGGAGTCTGTGTGGTGCTTGAGGCCAGCGCTTCTGCTTTGAAGGGCAACATCTCTCCACTGCATCCCTGTTGACTGAGGTTTTCTGTCCCACCTGGTCCTTGTCCTGCCCAGTTCCTGCAGTTGTTAAGTCCCACAGAAATCACAAAGATGTCTACATTGGTCATAAACTGATTCGCCCATTAGCTCAGGCTTCTTATTAACTCTTACAACTTATATTAGCCCATTATTCTTGTCTATGTTAGCCACATGGCTTGGAACTTTTTCAGCGAGGCAGTCACATCTTGCTTCTTCTGTGGCTGGGCAAGTACTGCAGAGGAATGGGTTTTCTTCTTCCCAGAGTTCTCCTGTTCTCATTGACCCACCTCTACTTCCTGTCTGGTTGTCCTGCCTATACTTCCTGCCTGGCTAGTGGCCAATCAGCATTTTTTTTAAACAAAGAAAAATATCCATAGTCCATTTGTTGGGAATGTGGGCATAGTATTTCAGGCTACTTCCTGCTGGTTGGGGATGCTGATAATCTTATGGGGACCTATAGAAAATTTAGAATTATGATCAAGTCCTGACTTAGTATCCTGTGAGGCTTCATCATTTCAGGCAGCATCTTGAATCTGTTCTGGATGTAGAACTCTGACATCTGGGCCATCTGTTTCTACTAGAGATTTCTCAGGTGGTCTTCCTTGATCAAACCTGATTTTTCTTTTTTTTCTGGTTTTTTTTTTTTTTTTTTTTTTTGGTTTTTCGAGACAGGGTTTCTCTGTAGCTTTGGTGCCTGTCCTGGAACTAGCTCTTGTAGACCAGGCTGGCCTCGAACTCACAGAGATCTGCCTGCCTCTGCCTCCTGAGTGCTGGGATTAAAGGCGTGCGCCACCACCGCCTGGCAAACCTGATTTTTCTTAACTCAGAATGAATCCACAGCCTCTCATTTCCTGTGAAAACAAAAGTAAATCCTCTTCTCCAAAGTAACATACATTTTGACTTCAATTTTGAAGTCAAGGTATTTTTAAAACACCTATCTTGGGTTATTTCAGCTGCATTTATAAACAAATATCTTTTAGCAGCCGTTACTCCTTCCTCAGCATTCAAACAATTCAAAAAGAACATAATAACATACAGTATCCAGACTCTGTATATTTTTCATCTTTATGAGGCTTTATTTTAACATCTATTACTTTTATTTTTAATTTTTTGGCTTTTTGAGACAGAATTTTTCTGTGTATATTTGTACTGAAATTTACCCTGTAGACCAGGCTGTCCTTGAACTCACAGAGCTCTGCCTGCCTCTGTCTTCCAAGTGCTGGGATTAAAGGTGTGTGCCACCATACCAAACCACTTTTTTTTTTTAAAGGTCTTTAACCTTTTTCTTTTCTCTCCCAAGCCTGGATATATTTCTAAACACAGTAAACCATTTAGATGTTTGTTTTTTTTTCTTTTGTCTTTGAATCTATCTTTGCTGTACATCTCTCTCTTTTTCTGACCACATGAGTCTTTAATTTGCTAAGCGATATGGCTAGGATTAAAGCCATGGCTTTGAAGGCTATATCCAGTCCATTCCTTAGCTTTCTGAGATTCCAGCCTCATGGCTGAGGTACCAGCCAGAGCCATGTTTATTGCCACAACTATCTGGCATTTCAAGGTCCCTGCCACAAACAGAAAGCATGTCATCAATACCATTTAAGTGTTTCGTGGCAGAAACTCTTTAAAGAACTGCAATGTTTTGCAGCCAAAGCTGAGTCAGGAAGCCTCTCTTAAATGAGAGCCATGTATCTAGAAAGCAGAGCCCACCTGAGAAAATGCTGTTATCAATAAACCATGCTTAACTCTATTCTTTTCTGTCCAGAATTACTTCCCAAGCTCTGTCAGGCTTTATGTGGATGCAGTCGTCCACATGTTGGGCAGCATTTGTTGACTGAGGTTTTCGGTCTCACCCGGTCCTTGTCCTGCCCAGTTCCCACAGTCATTAAGTCCCACAGAAATCACACAGAGGTCTACATTAGTTATAAACTAATTGACCCGTTAGCTCAGGCTTCTTATTAACTCTTACAACTTACATTAGCCCATTATTCTTGTCTATGTTAGTCACATGGCTAAGTACCTTTTCAGCGATCAGAGCTTATTAAAAATATAATTGACAGAATACAGACCATTCATCCCAGCCAGCATGTTGTTGCCATTGTGTTTCCAAAAGTGACTTTTCTCCTAGAAGATCCAGGCTCTGACTATGACGAGAAAAAGAAAGAGGAAGGGTGGTGGAGAGGATGAAATCAGTCTGACCTGCGGGTCTCTCCTGGGTTTCGGTTTGTTTCTGGTTTTTTTTTTTTTTTTTTTTTTTTTGGTTTTTCGAGATGGTTTCTCTGTGGTTTTGGAGCCTGTCCTGGAACTCGCTCTGTAGACCAGGCTGGTCTCGAACTCACAGAGATCCGCTTGCCTCTGCCTCCCAAGTGCTGGGATTAAAGGCGTGCGCCACCACCGCCCAGCTTCTTTTTTTTTTTTTTTTTAAGACAAGGTCTGTCTCCACAGCTGTCTGTCCTTGATCTCACAGAAACCCAAGTGCCTGTGCATCCCTCGTCCTGGGATTAGAGGCTGTGTCACCACACCAGGCTTTAGTTACTTTTCTATGGCTGTGAAAAGACACTATGACACCAGCAACTTATAAAGGATTTGTTTCATTTGGGTTTAAGTTTTCAGAGGGTTTGAGTCCATGAGGGCAGAGGAAGGTGTGGTGGCAGGAACAGCTGAGAGCTCACATCGTGATCCACAGGCAAGTGTCAGAGACACTGGGAATAGTGGGAGTCTTTAAAACCTCCATGCTCAGCCCCAGTGACACACCTCCTCCAACAAGGCCACACCTCCTGACCCTTCCCAAACAGTTCCATCAGCTGGAACTCAAGTATCCAAACCTCTGAGCCTATGTGGCCATTCTCATTCAAACCCCCACAATATTCAGTGTGGGATGTCAGATGCCCTGCAGGGTTC
The DNA here is from genome assembly GCA_902806775.1 of Microtus agrestis. Classification (NCBI taxonomy): domain Eukaryota; kingdom Metazoa; phylum Chordata; class Mammalia; order Rodentia; family Cricetidae; genus Microtus; species Microtus agrestis. The sequence goes on from CADCXT010006930.1 coordinate 726,614, forward strand.
TGCAGATGTGTCCACTGTGATCTGTAGACAAAGACCCTCAAACAGGAGGACCCCACTGCACTAGGGTCTCCCCCTTTGCCTCTGTCTCCTCCTGCCCAATCCTCTGCCTTCTCCCTCAGGCCTCACTCCAGCAGTGGCCAGCACCCCTCACTCCAGAGCTCTGCACTAACACTGTTCTTCCTTTGCATCTACTTTCTCTCTGTGGTCAGCCATCTTGCTGTAAGGCAGGCTGTGTGGTTTCCTTCTGTAAAAGCTACAATAGGGGCTGGAGAGGTGGCTCAGAGGTTCAGAGCATCTGTTGCTGTTGCAGAGGATCCACGTTCAGTTCCCAGCACCCACGTGGCCCTTCACAACAATCAGTGACTCCAATTCCAGGGGATCAAGTGCCTGGTGCACCTGCATACTCATAAACACAAAATATACATCTAATAAAAACAAAATTAAAAATACATTTTTCTTTTTTTTTTGAGACAGGGTTTCTCCATAGCTTTGGAGCCTATCCTGGAACTAGCTCTTGTCAACCAGGCTGGCCTTGAACACACAGAGATCCACCTCCCTCTGCTTCCCGAGTGCTGAGATTAAAGGTGTGTGCCACCACCGCCCAGCGCCCAGCTAAAAAATACGTTTTTAAAAATGCTCTATCATGTCTCTCCCTCTCCTACACATCTAGAGTGTGAGTCCCAGAAGCTGAGGGCATAGGGCTGTTTAGTCAACATTGTAATTCCAGCCAGAGAAGCCTGAGTTGGAGCAGGACAGGGACTGATGACTGAAATAGACTGTGCTGAGATGGTAATTTGCAAAGCAGCATAAAATAAAAAAATACAAAGATTTCATTTTATAGACCTACTGTGCACAGCAGATCTAACAGCCTCATTAATGGCAGAAGACACTGTGGGTATTCATATTTGCACATGAACCAAGTGTTAGTCTTTTTGTTGTTATTGTTGTTTGTTTTTTAATAGACGTTTATTGATATTTTTTGAGCTCTACAGTTTTCTCTGCTCCCCTCCCTGCCTCTCCCCTCCCACCTTCAATCCTCCCTCAAAATCCCCCTTCTCTTGGGCTGGAGAGATGGCTCAGTGGTTAAGAGCATTGCCTGCTCTTCCAAAGGTCCTGAGTTCAATTCCCAGCAACCACATGGTGGCTCACAACCATCTGTAATGAGGTCTGGTGCCCTCTTCTGGCCTAAAGGCATACATGTAGACAGACTACTGTATACATAATAAATAAATAAATAAATTTTAAAAAAATCCCCTTTCTCCCAATTTTCTCAGGAGATCTTGTCTTTTTCTACTTTCTACTTCCCATGTAGATTAGCTCTATGTAAGTCTCTCTTAGTGTCTGCATTCTTGTGTAAGTTCTCTGGGATTGTGGTTTGTAGGCTGGCTTTCTTTGCTTTATGTTTAAAAACCACCTATGGGGGCTGGAGAGATGGCTCAGAGGTTAAGAGCACTGGCTGCTCTTCCAGAGGTCCTGAGTTCAATTCCCAGCAACCACATGGTGGCTCACAACCATCTATACTGAGGTCTGGTGCCCTCTCCTGGCCTGCAGGCATACACACAGACAAATATTGTATAATAAATAAATAAATAAAAATAAATATTTAAAAAAAATAAAAACCACCTATGAGTGAGTACATATGATAACTATCTTTCTGTGTCTGGATTATCTCACTCAAAATAATGTTTTCTGGCTCTATCCATTTTCCTGCAAAATTCAAGCTGTCGTTATTTTTTTCTGCTGTGTAGTACTTCATTGTGTAAATGTACCACATTTTTCTTATCCATTCTTCGATCGAGGGGCTTTTAGGTGGTTTCTAGGTTTTGGCTATGACAAACAAAGCTGCTATGAACATAGTTGAAAACATGTCCTTTTGACACGATTGAGCATCTTTTGGATATATACTCAAAAGTGGTATTATTGGATCTTGAGGAAGGTTGTTTCTTAATTTTCTGAGAAATGGCCACATTGACATCCAAAGGGGTTGTACCAGCTTGCATTCCCACCAGCAATGCAGGAGTGTTCCCTTTACCCCCCAACATCTCCAGCATAAGTTGTCATCAGTGTTTTTGATCTTGGCCATTCTTACAGGTGTAAGATGTAATCTCAGAATTGTTTTGATTTGCATTTCTCTGATGACTAAGGATGTTGAACATTTCCTTAAGTGTCTCTCAGCCATTTTAGATTCCTCTGTTGAGAGTTCTCTGTTTAGGTCTGTACTCCATTTTTTTTTATTGGATTATGTAATCTTTTGGTGTCCAATTTCTTGAGTTCTTTGTATATTTTGGAGATCAGCCCTCTGTCTGATATGGGGTTAGTGAAGATCTTTTCCCATTCTGTAGGCTGTCATTTTGTTTTGTTGACCACATCCTTTGATTTCCAGAAGCTTTTCAGTTTCAGGAGGTCCCATTTATTAATTGTTTCTCTCGGTGTCTTTCCTTATGGGGTTATATTTAGGAAGTGGTTCCCTGTGCCAATGTGTTCAAGTGTACTTCCCACTTTCTCTTCTATAAGGTTCAGTGTGGCTGGCTTTATGTTGAGGTGTTTGATCCATCTGGACTTGAGTTTTGTGCATGGTGATAGATATGGGTCTATTTTCATTCTTCTACATGTTGATGTCCAGTTATGCCAGCACCACTTGTTAAATATGCTTTCTTTTTTCCATTTGATATTTTTTGCTTCTTTATTAAAGATCAGGGGTTTGAAGATGTGTGGATTGATGTTCGGTTCCATTGGTCCTCCTGTCTTATGCCATTACCTGGCTGTTTTTAGTCTTGTAGCTCTGTAGTAGAGTTTGTAGTCAGGGATTGTGATACCTCCAGAAGTTCTTTTATTGCCCAGGATTGTTTTGGTTATTCTGGGTTTTTTGCATTTCCATATGAAGTTGAGTACCATTCTTTTGAGGTTTTTGAATAATTTTGCTGGGATTTTGATGGGCATTGCGTTGAAGCGTTTGTATCTCTTAAACGTGCTTTTTCTCTATTACAGTTTAATTTTCTCTGACTTGGATTGTTGCGTGGCAGAGAGGCTTATCCGGTGCAGAAACTTTTCAGTTACATCATCTCAGCGAGGTGTTTCTTCATTTCCCTGACTACCAAGGATGTTGTGTGTCTTTTCATATCTCTATGGCTTTCTTCTCTCTCTCTCTCTCTCTCTCTCTCTCTCTCTCTCTCTCTCTCTCTCTCTCTCTCTCTCTCGTGTGTGTGTGTATGGTTTTCTGAACATTAATACTCAAAAGGACATTTAGTTGAAAAACAAAATGCAGAATTTGGTCCCAAGTCCCACCCTCGCTTAGGAGTCCTCAAGACAGGAAGCTAAGAATGAGGTGTGGCTTACTGTCGAGGTCAAGTCCTTCCTTCCTTCCAGCCTTCCTGTTTCAAGAACACAGAGTAACCGCTCCTCTTACCCCCCCTTTTTTAATCTCGGGGTCTCCTTACCTCTATACCCACCAGGGTGATATAACATTGGGTGACCACTCACCCTGTGGTATCAGATGCACAGAGTCCTGTAGCCCTGGGGGTTGCTCCCCCCTACTCCACCCCTATTCCCCCCAGGATTGGCTTGACCTCACTCTGAACTGGGTGTGTGATACATGGCCCCAGAAGACCAGGGGCTTCTGCTCAGGAGACCTGCCTAGATGTGCAGAAGTCACCAGGCTCTACCCATCACATCCCAAATCTTGGGCAATCCCAGGGTGAAATCACTTTCTCACACTCCAGGCTTCAGCGAGCTCCTTTGTAACCCACACTACACTCTACCTACTGTCTACCACTTCGAGGGTCACCTCTGGTTCAGGGACAATAGCCTTGCAGGCATTCTGGTCAGAAAATGGCCAGGAGCTGGCAGGGCAGCTTTTTTGAATTTATATTACGGCTTAGTGCAGGTATGCCAATGCATGTCTGTGCAGGTCCCAGGACCAATTGAAGCCAGTTCCCTCCCTCCATTGCCTGGACGCCTGGAACGGAATCCTGGTCTCAGGCTTGGAGGCCAGCACCTACACCCACCGAGCCGTCTGTCTGGCACGCTATATCGTTTTTAAGCTGCTGACTGCTTGGTACTTTTCTGATTCATTTTTAAAATTCAAATTGGACAGTTTTTTGGTTTTTTTTACAATATGCTGCTAATGTTTCAGCAACAAGCTGGAGAGTCTTACTTCCCCTTTTCGGAGGCAGACTTCCGCCAACACTCAGGTCCCTCACGTCCGTCCGGTAATGACTAATGCTCTGCCTGCACTAGGCCCAGGCTGTCTCAATCTCACCTCATAGCTCCCAGGTTTGGTGATTGCAGAATGCAGCCCCTGGGAAAGGGGGCCTCTGTAGACCACAGTTTCCAGGAAGGGTTCTTTCTCCTCCGTGAAGCAGACTGGATGTCGGCCCAGACAGTGAAGGACTAGGATGCCAGGACCGGCATCCTCTGGTCCTGGGAAAGTAGAGATTTTTGGCTCAAGGCTTCTGCACAGACCAACCTCGCCACCCTGTGCTACCTCTCATAGTGCCAGAGATGGTAGGGTGGTGTTGTTATTGGTTTGTTTTTGTTTGTGTATGTGTGTGTGTGTGTGTGTGTACGATGCCAAATGTACTTCCTGGGTTCTTCTTAAGCTTTATTACCCTGCCTGCGCCTCTTTTACAGCTCAGCTTGTTCTGGATGCTTAAACGACAGTTTAGGAAGGCACCTGTCTCCTTTTCACAGGGCTGTCAGTTCTCTTTCAGCCTCTAGGTGTCTCTGTCCTCCACTTTTCTGGGTCGGTAGCAGCGGCACCCCAGCCTCTCAGGTTCAAAGAATTCCCTGCACCTCTCAAAGGGGCTCGGTTGATTTCCCAAACTGTCTCTTCCGCCACAGGAAAAGGGTGTAGGGGTTTGTTGAGGTCCTCAGGGCTGGCACTTCCGCAAGCCAGAGTCTTCCTCACCCCACCCGCTCAGATTCAAGTCTGGAGAAAGGCTCGGTTTAAGAGTCCGGAGGCTGCTGCGCACAGTCACCCGGGAGGGAGGAGCCCACTAGGGATCAAGTTACATTTCTCGGTACAAGCGCTTCAGATTTCTTTTGCTCTCTGCTCTTGGGGTTTCAGAGACAGCAAGACAGACAAATACAGGTTTGTATGTGAGAATCGTTTGCAGAAGCAGCCACTCGTGGGTCCCCTCAGGTACAGCAGCAGACACTGGGGAGATTGGAAACTCCTCACCTCCGTGCTGATAGATTGGATGCACAAAATATCAGCGAACGCAGACCCAAGCGTCCCCCAGCACACCCTACATTCAGCTAATTGCAGAACAAACCAGCGCACCAGGCAGACGAACAACTCAATTCCACCTCAGTACCCTATTCTAGGAAGAAAAAAAAAAGTCTCAATCCGTCTAGAAAAAGTCAAGAACATCTTTTTGCAAATTTCAGAAAAGTGGGAATGTTGAAGATGAAATAACGAAACTGAAGGAGGGTGGGAAGGAGAGAAAGAAAATTACAGAAGAACTGGAGTGATGGCTCAGCGGTTAAGAACGAACACAACACTCTGGCGACTTCAGCTGGCCGCTCACATGCGCGCGCACAATAAAAAATAACACAAATAATTTAAAAAGAAAAGAATATTGCAGACGGGCATCTCCCCAGATTGCAGACCCAATCTCTTTTGAGAGCGTATTTGGAGGTTCTAGCTGAAGCGCGTATCTCGGTCCTCCTCTATTCCGGGAAGGTCGACTGAGAGCGCAGCTTCTGGAGGGATGTGGAGCTAGGAAGAAGGAAGAGGACCCCCGCCCTCTGCCCCCCACATAGCCTTCTAGATCAGCCTAATCAACCAACCCTGGTGATCAGTGGGATGGCATGTCGCAGCCAGCTCTTGAATCCACACAAAAACTTTCTTAATTAAAAAATTTAAAAAAGAGTTGTGTGTGTGCATGCTATGGCACACATGTGGAGGACTGAGACCAACCTCGTGGAACCAGCTATCCCATCACCCTCCCATGGATTCTGAACTTGTAGGGTAAAGCCCTTAACAAATTTAGTTTCTGTAGTTAATATAAACCAACCAAACAAAAGAATGGTAAAACAAGTCACCCAACACACCTAAAATGAAGTGGGTGTAAGCAGCAAATACATTTTTACATCTTTCCAAAAAATATATTTTTTAAGATTTATTTTGATATTTTGTATTTATAAGTGTTTTGCTTGCAGGTATGTATGTACACTTGTGTGCATGCTTGGAGCCAGCGGAGCCCAGTCGGTGATGTTTGAACTGGAACTGAAGTTATAGACAGTTGTGAGTCACTATTTCAGTTCTGGGAACCAAACCCAGGTCCTCTGCAAGAACAGTAAGCATAGCTGGGCGGCGGTGGCACACCCCTTTAATCCTAGCACTCGGGAGGCAGATCTCTGTGAGTTCGAGGACAGCCTGGTCTACAAGAGCTAGATCCAGGACAGGATCCAAAGCTACAGAGGAACCCTGTCTCAAAAAGTCAAATTAAAAAAAAAAAGGAAACAATAAGTAGTCTGTTGGTTATAACTGCTGAGCCATCTCTCCAGCCCCTCAAAAACAAATCCCAAAGACACACGGTGGGAGGAAGCAAAGGAGACCTGAGAAAGCTGACTGCTGCAGAGACAGCAACTCTGCGTTAATCACTTTCTGTTGCTGTGATTAAAGCATCAGGACCCAGAGTGACTGGTGGAAGAAAGACTTTATTTTGGCTTCTGGTTCCAGAGGGAGGCATGACAGCGGGCAGCCAGAGTGTGCAGCTGAGCGCTTACATCTTCAGCCACAAACACTAAGGAGAGAACAAGCCGGAAGTGGGTCGAGGCTATCAACTCCCAAAGCTTGCTCACAGTGCACAGTGACTTACTTCCTCCCGGAAGGCTGCAATCTAAAAGTTCTAGGATCAAATGCGTGAGAGCCTGTGGGAGGTGTCTCTCGGTCAAATCGTCACAATCCCTAAACCACTTGGCCGCTATTGTGGGCGTATCTTGCATGTCTTGCCTGGCTAGTCAGTATTGCGGCATGCAGGGTCTACAGCAGGGATAGACCGTGAATGACGCAGAGACGTTCTCCAACCAGACACCACTTCCTATCATTCCCTAACCTTCAATAATGCTATCATAGTAAGACTCCATCAAGGGGCTAATGACGTCACAGACGTGCATGAGTGTCTTATCTGCATGTAAATATGTGTACTATGAGTGTGTCTGGTGCCCACAGAGCTCAGAGGGGGGGCGTCAGTGCCTCAGAACTGGAGTTACAGATGGTTGTGAGTCACCATGTGGGTATGGGGGAATTGGACCTGGGTCCTCTACAAGAGCAATAAAGTGCTGTTAATCACGGACCATCTCTCGAAATCTAAGCTCTTTTTAAAAATTATCTTTTTTTTTTCTAAAAAAAATCGAGTGTTCTTTTTTTTTTTATTTATTTATTATGTATACAGCGTTCTGTCTGCATGTTTGCCTGCAGGCCACAAGGAGGCACCAGAAATTTTTATAGATGACTATAGGCCACTGTGGGGTAGCTGGGAATCGAACTCGGGATCTCTGGAAGAGTAGCCAGTGCTCTTCACATTTGAGCCATCCCTCCACACTCTAAAAAAAAATTATCATCTTTTGTAGTAGATTTCTACACATTTAGCTTTGGTTTATCTCCCCTGCCCTTGCCCCAACACCTCTCCTTGTTTGTTTGAGACAGTGTTTTGCTGTACAGTTCAGGGTGGCCGCAAATTGGTGATCCCAACTCTCTCAGTCTCCAAAGTGCTTGGGTTATAGACTTGACCACCATGCCCATCTTGACGACCTAAGCCTTTTGATGATATTGATCAACTAGTGCTAGGAGTTATTAATTTTTATTTTATTATTTATTTATTATTATACAATATATTATATTATATTTATATGTTATATATTTTTTCAGTCACCCGAAGAAATAAAAAATATATGTCCTTCAAAAACATAGATGTAGGGCTGAAGAGATGGCTCAGTGGTTAAGAGCATTTGCTGCTCCTCAGAGAACCTGAGTTTGACTCCCAGGACCCACCTTGGGTGAATTATAACCACCTGCCTGTAACTCCAGCTCCAGGGAAGCCAACATCCTCTCCTGACTACCTTGGGGCACCCACACACATGTGGCAGACACACAGGTACACGCCAATAAAAGCATAAAATGAAATCTAAAATAAGTACAGAAATACAAAAAGAGCATGTCTTTAGCTATTGAGGAAGCTTCAGTGTTTTTAACACAAACGTACTTAGAGTGTGAACAGTGTGTTAGTGCACTCACCTGCACTCCAATTTGCAAAAAATTGTATAAAATAATTAGAATTCTTTTAATGACTTTATATAATTTATGCTTCTAGTATTGAAAATGATATGAAGATGAAATATATAACATTGCAAATCTTAAAATATAGTGCTGACAATTAAAAACAAAACAAACAAACAAACAAAAAAAAAAACCCAAGACAAACCTGAGGCCAGACAGAGGGCTCAGGAGTTAAGAACACTCGCTGATCTTGCAGTAGATCAGGGTTCCGGTGTCAATACCCACATCAAATAGCTCACGATTAACTCTATAGTTTTAGGGTGTCTGGTACCCTCATCTGGCCTGCTTGGGCACATGAGCTCACATGGTACACATCGCTCAAACAAGCACACACATAAACACATAAATATGATAAATAAAACTTTTTTAAACTTATCTTTTTTTATATTTATTTATTTACTATGTACACAGTATTCAGCCTCCATGTATGCCTGCAGGCCAGAAGAGGGTGCCAGATCTCATTACAGATTGTTGTGAGCCACCACATGGTTGCTGGGAATTGAACTCAGGACCTCCGGAAGAGCAGTCGGTGTTCTTAACCTCTGAGCCATCTCTCCAATCCAGGAAATTATCTTAAGGGTGAGCGACCTAGCAATGCAAACACAGAAGAATACCACTTTATTAATTGTAGACATGTGGACACAGATGTGCTGGAGGCACTGATGGATTGTGGGAACATTTATTCAGATTTCACAATACACAGGACTTGTCTTTTTCTCCTTATATGCCTCCTTTTACATTTTTTAAAATTTAGTTAAAATGTAGTTATATAATTTCTTCTCTTCCCTTTCCTCCCCCAAGTCCTCTCTTTCTCCAACTCCTCCTATGCCCTTAATCCCTCCCAAATAGATGGTCTCTTTTTTGTTTTTTTAAAGTAATTTTTTTATATTTATTTATTATGTATACAATATTCTGTCTGTGTGTATGCCTGCTGGCCAGAAGAGGGCACAAGACCTCATTACAGATGGTTGTGAGCCACCATGTGGTTGCTGGGAATTGAACTCAGGACCTTTGGAAGAACAGGCAATGCTCTTAACCTCTGAGCCATCTCTCCAGCCCCCGATGGTCTCTTTTTTGGATTATGATTTTTATTATAAACATATTTATGATTATTATTGTTGTCACACACACATTTAAACACATAAATATCTAAATCCAACCCCTGGAGTGGAGCCCAGGACTGACCACTTTGTGTTGAATAACCATTAGACAGCTCATCCCTGGGAAAGACTACTTCTCCCCTCTCAGCAGTTTTTATTTGCTTATCCTCCCTTTTCTAGGCATGGGACTCTCAGGTTCCCCCTTCCACATTAGAATGTCTGTTGGTTTTATCGTCGCTCGGGTCTTTTTTTAGGCAGTCATATTGTTGATGTATCATGGTGTAGGTTCTCTGTCATTTCTTTTTTTCTTTCTATCTCTCTGCGTCATTTCTAAGAGACATATTTCACGGATTTCCTGGTCCTCTAGAGTTGAGATCTTCGTTCCTCTACTTCCCCAGTGTTCCCTGAGCCTTAAGTGCAGGAGCCTGTTGTGGATGTGTCTCTTGGGGTCGGGAACCCCAAGGTCAGTTCTCTGCACTTTGGTCAGTTGTGGTTTTTATAATGATCTCTGTCTGCTGCAGAGAGAAACTGCTCACTTGTCTTTTCTTTTCTTTTTTTTTTGATTTTCAAGACAGGGTTTCTCCGTAGCTTTTGGTTCCTGTCCTGGAACTAGCTCTTGTAGTCCAGGCTGGCCTCGAACTCACAGAGATCCACCTGCCTCTGCCTCCCAAGTGCTGGGATTAAAGGCGTGCGCCACCACCGCCCGGCCAGAGCTTGTCTTTTCTAATGTGTTTTGCTGTTATTACTTCCAAAGTATTTATAATTGTTGATTGAATATCTTATATCCAGCAGGATGGGATGGTTCAATTTCTAACCTCAGCACTTAACAGGCAACCTGAGCAGGAGGCCACCATGAGTTCAAGGCCTCCCTGGACCAAATGAGTTCAGGTCAACTGAGGCTACAGAGTGAAACCCTGTCTCAAAAAGCGTGCTCCCCCTGCCACAAAGAAAAATCCTTACCTGTTTTTCACTCTCTCCACATACAGTATTTAATACTGCCGTGTGAGGCGGTCAAAACCGTAATTATTCCTTTGTGGAGAATCCAATGTTCTGAATTCTGAGAAAGAGCAACATTTGATCCTTCTTTTTTTTTAAATATTTATTTATTTATTATGTATACAATATTCTGTCTGTGTGTATGCCTGCAGGCCAGAAGAGGGCACCAGACCTCATTACAGATGGTTGTGAGCCACCATGTGGTTGCTGGGAATTGAACTCAGGACCTTTGGAAGAGCAGGCAATGCTCCTAACTGCTGAGCCATCTCTCCAGCCCCCATTTGATCCTTCTTACTTCTGACAGTAATGATATCCATTTCCACCATCTCTCTCCCTCTTCCTCCCTTTTCCCTCTGCATCCTTTTTTTTTTTTTTTTTTTTTTTTTTTGAGACAGGGTTTCTCTGTGGCTTTGGAGCCTGTCCTGGAACTCCCTTTGTAGACCAGGCTGGTCTCGAACTCACAGAGATCCGCCTGTCTCTGCCTCCCGAGTGCTGGGATTAAAGGTGTGCAGCTCCACCGCCCGGCTCCCTCTGCATACTTTAGTGCTGGACACTAACCCACAGTCTTGGTCATAAGAGCTTTACCACCGAGCAAAACAACTCTACCACTGACGTGGTTTTTCCTTTCCTTTTCTTTTCTTCTTCTTCTCCTTCAACTCTGTACCCCAGCTGTCCTGGACCTCACTGTAGCCCAGGGTGGCCTGAGAGATCTGCTGTCTCTGCTTCTCTTAATCTCTCTGTTACCACGACATCTGTTTTTTCTTTTTCTAAAAGAGATTTGTTATGTGTACAGTGTTCTGGCTGCATGTATGCCTGCAGGCCAAAAGAGGGCAGCAGAGCTCATGACAAGTGTTTGTGAGCCATCATGTGGTTGCTGAGAATTGAACTCAGGCTCTTACCAGGTGTTGTGGGGCTGGAGAGATGGCTCAGAGGTTAAGAGTAAGTTAAGAGAACCCCACACCCATGGTTGTACTGGGATTGGTTCTGTTGCCCCACACCCAGTTGAAGCTGTTAATGGAGAAAAATAAAATAAATAAATAAATAAATAAATAAATAAATAAATAAATAATATATATATAAAAAAAAGAGTAAGTTAAGAGCCATCGCTCCAGCCTCGCAACACCTGTTTTTTTTTAAACCAGCTTTTCAAAGTGAATAAATTTAAGGTTTAGACAATGATCAATTTTGTATAGCTACTAAAAGTGTTCTTTCTTGCTTGACTTAATTTAAATGGACGGATCTTGTTATCTTTTAGTTTTGAAAGGGCACACATCTCAAACGATTGAGTTTCTCAGAGGCATTTGAGAGAACTATCAGACACCAGGAACTTGTTTTCATGTTTGGTGCAGGAAACCCACTTTTGCGTGCCCTAACCTCCATCCTCCAGAGAGTTAGAACTTTTTTTTTTCTGAGGTAAGGTCTTGCTGTGGTCAAGGCTAGTATTGAACTCCCAAGTCCAACTGATTCTCCAGCCTCAGTCTCTTGAACAGCTGGGACTACAGTGCAGATCAGGTACCAGCTAAACCAAAGGTTTACTTCTTGTCCTTGAAGTATTCTTGAGTAAGAGCCACGGCCTGAGAGTCTTTGCTGCAGTCCTTGGAACACGCACCCAACCAAAACCGGTTCCTGGAGGAACCAGGACATATGAATAGACCACAAAGAGTTATGAGGTGTGGGGACCCACATATGTGAGCCTGTTCTACCTTGACTGGAGGTGAGGGAGTTTGAGCTTAGTTTGCTTCTTTCAGCCTTGTTGACAACAGGTGTGGCTACTTAGAGTTTTGGACATTAGGATGGCCCATAATGGTGGATCCCTTCCACCCTGACCAAAGGTCAGAAAATTCATACTCCTGTTCCTTCATTTAAAACAGGAGGTTTGACCTAGGGAGTGGCTGCCTACAGACTTGGTTCAGGGTGAATTCAGTGGACATTCCTAACATCAAATGCTTTACTCAAGAAATCACGGCTTGATATCTCAAGTACCGAAGCAAGTAACTGTTCTGCTTGTCCTTTGTGTCATGCAAAGCAGTCTTTTGCCTTCTCCCCCCACTTTTGTATTGGGGTATAAAAGCATATGAAAAATAAATGCGGGCAAATTCAGTATCCAGTATCCACTGTGTTGCTCTCCTGGTTCTCTCCTGTGTCTCTGTGTTTCTTTCATATCTCTGTGCCTCCTACCTAATGTTTCTAATCCACACGCCTCTTACCCTGGAATACAACCCTGCCATAGCTGGACGGCAACAGAAGTCACCCCAAAAGTGTGGCTTACAACAATGAGGGAACTATATTCATGTGTATGTGTGAGAGCATGTATGTGCACCATGTGTGTGCAAGAGCCCTAAGAGGTCACAAGTCGTTAGATCCCAGAATTCTCCTGTTCTCTTCGACCCCGCCTCTCCTTCCTGCCTGGCTAGTGGCCAATCAGCATTTTATTAGAATACAAGTAACAAATCTTTACAGGGCACTAGATCATTGTCCCACAGCATATGGGCAATTGTGACTTGCCACGTGGATGCTGGGAACCAAACCCTGGTCCAATGCAAAAGCAGCAAGTGCTTGTAATGGTAAAGCCATCTCTCCAGCCGTCTGGAGTCTAATCCCCCTGCTTCTCCCCCCTGTGGAACTTGATCCTAATGGTCTACACAAGAGGAAATCTCTTGACAGAATCACAAAACCAAAACTCAAGCTTTCTTGCTCCTGTGCTGGGGATGCAGCTCGGTTGATACGGTGCTTGCTTAGCAAGCGCACGATCCTGGGTTCAATGCCCAGCACCGCATAGAAACCAAGCAATTTTGGTGAATGCCATAATCCCAGAACTGAGGCCAGAGTGCTTAGGCCATAGGGAGTGGTACTATTAGGAGGTGTGGCCTTGTTGGAAGAAGTATGTCACTGTGGAAGGCGGGCTTTGAGGCCTCAAATGCTCAAGCTATGCCCAGTGTGGCACACAGCCTCCTGCTGCTGCCTTTGGATCAAGATGTAGACCTCTCAGTTCCTCTTCCAGCACCATGTCTGCCTGTACTGCCACCATGCTTCTCACCATGATGAGAATGAACCAAACCTCTTAAACTGTAAGCTGGCCCCAATTCAATGTTTTCCTTTATAAGTGTTGTCATGGTCATGGGGTCTCTTCACAATAGAAACCCTGAGACAGGGCATGTTCCATTGTATGCTGTCACAGTGTGTGTGTGTGTGTGTGTGTGTGTGTGTGTGGGGAGAGAGAGAGAGAGAGAGAGAGAGAGAGAGAGAGAGAGAGAGAGAGAGTTGTCCATAGATTAGACTTAGTGTGCAAGGGCCATCAGAACTGATTCTCTGGAGAAGCTGGAGAACATGACTGGAGGCACGAATGAGGTGTGCTTTTACAGCCGTGTTCTTTACGGCTCTCAGCTGAGCCAGCCGGCAGTCTCTAGAAATGGACTACCAAATACCATTGTCACCTACACACTACTTAGTACTTTTAGTGCCAATCATTTACTGACTTGTGGAATCACCAGAGAGGCTGAGTGGGGACAGCAGACGGTTACAACCATGGTCCCAGGAAACGGATAAACCCAGTGTTCTTGTCCCGGTACAGCCTCTTCCATGAGGAATCTGGCCTTGGAGATAGGCCTTGCTTTGACCGATGGGAGATGAAGTCACTGAGTCTTCTGCAGCAGTTAGAGAATGGACTCCTTCAAAATCCCAAACGCAGAATCGTTGTTGCTTAAGGCACACAATAGAGATGTTTGCTGGATGGTGATGGTGCCTATCTTTAATCCCAGCATTCCGAGGCAGAGGTAAGAGAATCTCTGTGAGTTCGAGGCCAGCCTGGTCTACAAGAGCTAGTTCTAGGACAGGCACCAAAGCTTCAGAGAAACCTTGCCTCGAAAAACAAAACAAAACAAAAAAATCAAGGCCAGCCTGGTCTACAGAGTGACCTCCAGGACAGCCATGGCTAAACAAAGAAACTATCTTGAAAGAAAAAAAGAAAAGACAAAAAAAAAAAAAAGGTTTTTAAAAGCTGCGTTCATAGGTAAATTCAACACAGGGTTAAAGGTAAAAGGGAAGAAAACTTCACTCCCATGATAGTGAATTTTGTTTCTGTATGTCTGGGGGACCATGATAGTCTGCGGCCAGCGAAGAAGTCAGTTCACAGATTGTGTCTTGAGTAGCCTCTCCGCAGACATCAGGCAAGACAGCTGAGTTTACTGTGGAGCCTATGTGAGAAGCCGGCCATGCTTACCACCTTTCCCTGTTAGTCTGGACCTGAGCCATTTCCATTATGATTCTACAGAGGACAACTCTGAGACGTGGGAAGGGCTAAGTTCGCGAACGCCCAGAGGATATCAACAGTGTCTGCCTCCCCATCTCAACAGTCGGAGCCACCTCAACATGGAATCCACTAAGAAGGCACACGAGCATGTAAGGAATTTCCAGATATATCACTGTATTGAGGATGCAGAGGTGACAAGGGTTTCTTAGGGGACCTAGTGGTGAAGGGAAACCGGGAAGGACGGTGGAGTACAGAGATGTAAGAAGGTTACCGTGACAACCCGCCCCGCCTTGCACCCCCCCCCCAAAAAAAAGAGGAAAATAATAAAACCAGTTGAAATACCACAGAACAGACAGGAAGTCAAACAAAATTCAATCTTTATTTATCTGGGAAATGGTGAATTCGTCATTGGTGTCTGAAGCCTGAGGCTGCTTGTTCTCCTTAGGGAGGTGGGCTGTGTTTGGCAGAGGCTCTGATGGTCTGAAATCTAGACGATGGAGGAGAATCAGAGAATTAGTTTCCCAAGACTGTGGCGCCCCTTACACAGATCAGGCTCACCCACCTTGCTTTTCAACCCTCCATTGTCCTTTCTCGGGACTCCCTCATCTTGCCTTGCCACCGCTCACCTGCCTGAGTTTCCAGCTGGGCCTCAGGCCGGTCACCCCAGAGCAGATGCTTGGGGTCATTGAGGAACCGCTGGCTACGCTGGCACGTCAGGCAGGTCTGTACCGTCCAGCGCTGTCCCTTCAGGCCTGGGGTTTAAGTGGGGGGAAATAAGAGAGTGCCCACGCTTCTGAGAAAAAGGTCTTGCTGTTTTCTTCCACTGCCAATAGGAATTCTATCCCACCTGCATTTGCATTGCAGACTTGGTATGTATGGGAGGCCCTGCATGAGCATCAGTTCCTTGGAACTCTAAGATGACATTCAAACTCTTTTTTTTTTGAGACAGGGTTTCTCTGTATAGCCTTGGCTGTCTGGGAAGTTGCTCTGTAGACCACACTAGCTATCCTCAAACTCAGAGATCCTCCTGCCTCTACCTCCCCGAGTGCTGTGCTCTAGCTTCCCCCTCCAGTCTCACATTTTCTCCACCCTACCTACCTCACATCCCAGCCTTCTGGTCATTCATTTTCTTATATCACAGATTCTCTTTCCAAAATTCCTTATTTATACTTAGTATTTATATTCTGTACATGTGTATGTGTGTGACACACATGTGTGGAGGACAGAACTCTAGTTTGAGGCGTCTTCCTTTACTACATTCCACCATGTCCTTGAGACAGGGTCTCTCACTGAACCTGGAGTCAGATGTTTTCAGTTAGACTGTGGCCAGAGAGACACCAGACTCTGTGTGTCCTCTCCTGGCCCTAAGGGGGGCTATCACATGGGTGCTGGGTCCTCATACTTGCATATCAAACACCTTAGCCACTGAACCATCTCCCGAGCCCCTTGAAGGCAAGCAAGCTTGTGTGTGTGTGTGTGTGTGTGTTGTCTCACGCTTGTAATCCCTAACACAAGGGATGCTGAGGCAGGAGACGCCAATTTCGGCTGCAGTTACCCTGTGTCCAAAAACAGCAAAACCAAAGAGAGGTTGTGCTTTGTTTGAGACAGGGTCTCACTAAGCAGCCCTGGCTGGTCTGGCTGGTTTATCAGGATGGCCTTGAACTCATGGAGACCACCTGCTGCTACCTTCCAAGTGCTGGGATTAAAGGCGTGAACCACCACAACTCACTCTGTCGGTATTACTTAATGAATCTTAGAGATTAAATAATTTAAGTAAATAGGGTTAATTTTATTTGATTAAACTACAGAGTGTCACGTAGTCCAAATCAGCTAGCGAAAGCCTCCCCCTCCAAGGGGAAGGGGCTGCTGCCCACCACGGTGCCCGAGGCAGCACTCACGTCTCTGGCGCTGGGTGCAGGTGAGGCCCGGGATGAGGAGAGAGGAGCAGCCGCGACAGAGCGTCCTTTTCACCGAGGGGTCCCTGGGTGAGGAGGAGAGGCAGTGGGCACCCGCTCGCCCGCGCCCCTGGTTCCTCCCGCCGGCCCGTGCCTTACTGCCGCAGGACCAGCCGCTTCGCGATGGTCTTCTCCGTGTGGCAGTAAAACCTCGCCAGTGCCTGGTTCTCCGGGTTCTGCGAGAGGACGCAGTGTGCAGCCTGGGGACAGAGACGGCCACCCGGGTCACGCTGCGGCCGCAGCACCGGACTGCTGCCCACCGGGACCCCGCCGTCTTACCTGGTACAGAAAGCTGAGTCTCTGGAAGGCCTCCCGGTCCTTCACTGGGCCCGCCATGAGCGTCTGCCCCTCTTCCGGATGTCCCGCCCCGGACACGTGCAAGGCCTGCTGGGAACTGTAGTTTCGGGCCGCGACCCCATAGAGGCCCTTGTCAGATACCGGACAACCTCACCCCCCCTCCGTGCGTTCTTCCCTGAGAGGCGGTCCTAGTTTGGTATTCCTTATCTATTAATTAGGTAGGGCCCATCGCGGCTAAGGATCTTAAAATAGCGAAACATTTTCAGGACAAATGTATTCTTTATGTATGGAGAGGATTGTGTGTGCAGTAGATACCAGGCTAGACTTTTACTCTCCTGAAGCCAAACACAGACATCTGGAACAAAACTGGCAATGTCTAGCTTCGCGTTATATTTTTGTTATACCAGCACTTGGGAGGTTGAGGTAGGATTGCCATAAATTACATATGAGTCTGACCTGGCCACATGGCCAGACCCTGACTCAAAACCAAAAAGTAGGGGCTGGAGAAATGGCTCAGCAATTAAGAGCACTGGCTGCTCTTCCAGAGGTCCTGAGTTCAATTACCAGCAACTACATGGTGGCTCACGACCATCTGTAATGAGATCTGGTGCCCTTTTACCATCATGCTGTGATTAAAGTTTAATCCCAGCACTTGGGAGGCAGAGGCAGGCAGATCTCTGTGAGTTTAAGGCCAGCCTGGTCTACAGAGTGAGTTCCAGGATGGCCAGAGATACACAGAGAAACCCTGTCTCGAAAAATCAAAAATAAAATAAAATATGGTTGGAGAGATGGCTCAGGGGTTAAGAGCACTGCCTACTCTTCCAGAGGTCCTGAGTTCAATTCCCGGCAACCACATGGTGGCTCACAACCATCTGTAATGAGATCTGGTGCCCTCTTCTGGCCTGGAGGCAACCCACTGCATACATAATGAATAAATCTTAAAAAAATGAAACAAAAAGTATTGATGCCTGTGGGGCTTAAGGTGGAAAAGATTATATGGTATTATGAGGGAGGACATAGCTCCTAGCTTAAGGTGGAAAAGATTATATCGTATTACAAGGGAAGACATAGCTCCTAGCCCTCAGGAGGCTCAGCTCTCTCCCACATGTTTACTTAGTAAAGAAGACGCCTCTGTTACAGAACAGGCCATGTGGACAGTTCCTATGGCCTGTCTCCTCAGGACAAGTTCGGGAAGTCACAGATCTCTTCCTGAAGTCTCAAGACTCCTGCCAGAATGGGGGAGAGCCAGGCTTCCAGCTCACAATAAGGCCATTAGCTAAAACGTACCCTGGGCGGTAGTTTTCAAGGGCCTTCAGAATCAAATGAGAGGAGTGTGTTAAAATGTAGACTCCTAGGCCCACCCAAAACTCCATTAAGGACGGAGGGTGAGACCCAAGAACATGTATTTTTCATACCCAGTGATTTTTCACATAAGACCACTGCCAAATTACCACACAAACTCAGAGGTCACATCAGTGGATCCTTTGTTCCATATTTTGACCGACCAAATTATCTTGCCACAAAGAACCACAGTCAAGGCACAAAGGTAAGAAGAGAGTGGACCAAGTCCTGTTGAGGTGAGAGGAGAACCGAAGACCCCAGTGCAGCTTCTTGTCTGTCTTCTACAAAGATACCCAAGCAGCAGAAAATCCGGGTTGTTTGGTTTGGCATGCATCACATTACCTTTTGTGACAACGTATGTACCCTATTGGCTTTTATTTTGGCCTAACTTAAAATGGTTTCCATTCTCTGAACAAGGGAACGTCAAAGGGTGAAGGACAGCAACAGAGGCGAAGCTGTCTATCTGACCCTTTGCTACACAAACCACCCTCTTCTACCCTGTTCTCGCGGGGTGAGAAAGACTCCATGACCGTTCTTTCTTCTGGCTCGGACACCTGAGCCAGCGGACAAGGCAAACAACTTGGGAATAACTACTTTTAACATTCTTTAAGGCCAGGGCTTTGGATAGACCCTTCTCTTTCCTCTAATATCTGACTCCTCTCCACGTTCCCTTGGGAAAACAGTGCGAAGGTAAGCGTGTGTCCCGCAGGGCCGTTTCCATCTCACCTCCAGAAGGGAGAAAGGTGAGCCTACTTCTTGAAGACAACCAACTGCGGGGACAGGAATAACCAGGGTTGAGACCTGGTTCTCCTTTCTGCCCACCTTATCTTTCTCCCCAAATTCCAACCTCTGGCTAAACCTATGGGTAACGGTACATTAACCTAAAAAGAGGAAAACAAAAGAAATCCCCATCTCCTTCAATCATTTCTAGAAATATCCCTTTAGCCTCTTCCCTGATCCTCCTCCTAACTTTAATGTCCAATCTCTGCCCTCAAAAGTCACTCAGCTTCTAGACTGATGACAGCAACTGTCAGTCATCTTTCCGACACAGAGGTATACAGATCCCTATGCGCTCCCACAAGGAACAAGGCTACTCTGAATCACAGAAGCCTTTTAAAGGTTTCTGTTTCCTGCATTTTAAGACCCTTTCATATAAACTTTCTGTTTCTAGAAAGCCTTTTCTTTCTCAACCTGTCCTTGTGCAACAAGAAACCCGCTGGACACGGATTACGATCCCCTGGGAGCCTGTTCTCCCACTACAGTAAGTAGGGACACTCCTCTGTGCTCTGCCACGCAGCCCAGTCCTGTCTTCACGCAAACCATCCCAGAGACCAGGTGGTTTCTCAAGATGGCTCAGGACTGGAACCACGTACACGTCAAGACATTCCAGCAGGTCACAGTAAGGAAGACCCATCATTCTTGACCCTGCCTCACCCCAACTACGCTCCGTCTCCTGTCACTCCCAGTCTGTCGGGGGCCTGATGGTAAGAGGTGCAGCATTCTTCCGACCAGCCCGGATCCCTGGGTAGAAGAGGGGCCAGAGTTTTTCAGTAAAAGTATCAGTGAAGGTGAAGATGTGCGAGCGGTCTGTGACGTTGTAGAAAGACAGTGTGCCAGCCTCATAGTCTAGGAAGATGCCCACCCGCTTAGGCTTCACCTTGATGTGCAAAGGGGTGAAAGGTGTGGTGGTGGCTGCGTACTTGTCCCCATTCCACAGCCGGATGCGCCAGTAGCCGGTCTCGGGGAGTGGAGTCAGTTCGCCCTTTCTGCTCACAGAGTCCCGGCACACTCCCACTGCCCAGTGGGTCTTGTCGCCCACCTCCACCTCCCAGTAGTGTCGACCAGAGGTGAAGCCTTCAGTAGCCAAGACACAAGGGTAGAAAGTGAAACGCTGGGGCGTGTCAGGGAGGTCTCGGAGTCTTGTCTCCACAAACTTGACACTCTTCCGATCCTCTGACAGGACGAGGTTAGGATGCGCTGTCTCAGGGTCCAGGGTCACATCCGCTGGCGGGAGAAGCCAGAGTGGGGAGGCTAGATGAGGATGGGAACAGCTAAACGCCCCTGCCTCGCTCTCCTAGCCTACCTATACAAAGGCCCCCAGAACACGGCGGTGAGTCTGGAAGAAATGAAAGGCACTGTCTGAGGGAGTGAGCTGTGTGAGCTGTGGTAGCTGGGGACAGGTGAGCATGAACTTGAATCCTGTAAAGTCTGGCTTTGCGACTGCTTTTCACTACACGAATATTAATGATATCCCCCTTCACTTTCCTGGCTCACTCCACCTGAGTTAGGAATCCTTTAACATCTCTAAGTCCTATACAGAGCAGAACCTAAGGTTTTTTTCTCTGAACTCTATGGTTTAAGGTGGGATGGGCATGAGAAAAATGCAGCCCACTGGAAGGATCTTAACCTTCCACTCCTTTGCACGCCCTATACCAGTTTCCTCCTGGGAACAACTCACCAATTAGCTGCTTAAGGATTTTCCTTAGGGCAAAGTACTGCCGGGGGAAACTGCTGAAGTTCTTTTCCAGCTCTATAGATACTGAAGTCACCTCCATGGTCTTCACCTTCTCACATCTAGGAGGGATGGGTGATAAAGAAAGCCAGAATACCATCAGGGGGAGCTCCAGCCAACTGAGTATGTGAGTGGTGTCATCGTAGAGAAAGGTAAAAAGACCAGACCCCTCTCACTTTCCTTCCTCCCTAAGAGCTAGGTGGCTCCCTTGGCAGGTCTGTATCTTGAGTATGAGCCTGAAGACTTCCTGGAATATTCTTACATTCCATGCAAACGGACAGTCACCCCCCGCCACTTGTACTCCTGTGCTTCCAGCCCCTTCCGCTGTCTTGTTTGAACACAGCTCGGCTCCCCACTGTCACTGTACGACCAAATATGACCCGATATCACGAGGGAGGCGGTTCATCCTGCTCCTCTCTCACTCAGACACTACTTCCCCTTCCTACTTCCGACAAGGCATTACTAAACCCGTAGCCTCCTCTAAGTCAAGACCTAACTCAGAGAGACAGAATCACTTACTTTTCCAGGGTACTTTTCACATCCTAGAAGAAAAGAGAAAAGAAAGTAAGATTGGTCCTAGAATTCATGGGTCACAAAGGCAAAAAGGTTCTCCCTCCTCTCTTCCAACCAGGAGCTAGGCAAACTGAGGGCCCAAGGGACAAGCTTCAGATGGACTTAAGTGTGTGTTTCTCATGGAATGCCCAGTTTCAACCGCTGGTCATAACAAAGCTTGATAATTAACACCACTTCCTAATGGTCCCTGCACATGTGTCTTCCTCGTCACAGACACTGGAGGCTCCCTGCAAGCGCACACCTCAGCATCACTGAGAATCAGTACAGACAGCTCCAGACTGGTGGCACAGGATGCTTCCCACTGTGGTCTGGACATCCCTGTCTAGCACTGGCTAATAAGCTCTAATTCATATCAACCCATTCTGAGCACCTTTAAATTAGGCTCCTACACCCCTGCTTTAGCACTAGGTAAATTAAGTTCTAGGACCGGAAAGTAAGGGCAACGGTATTCACAAAAACTCGAATGCACAGTTCATCACTAAGTAGGATGGACTTCTGTCTTCTGAAAAGGATTCTGTTTTGGGGGGCACAAATTATATACATTAAAAAAAAAAAGGATTTATTTTGGTCAGGAGGGATGGCTCAGCTATTAAAGGCTAGGCTCACAACCAAAAATATAAGAGTTTGGTTCTCAGCACCCATGGCTGTCCCTCCAGGTACTTAAAAAGAAAAAAAGATTTATTTTATATGTATGAGTGTCTTGCTTGTGTGTACGTATGTGCACCATGTGTAAGCAATGCCTTGGAGCCCCCAGAGCTCCAGTTACAGAGTGTTATAAGCTTCCTCGTGGGTGCTGAGAACTAAACCTGGCTCCCGTCCAAGAGAAGCAAGTGCTCTTAACCACTGAGCCAACTCACTAGCTCCAGGCATGTACGTTCTAAAAGGACATATCTGGAAGAGAAGCCTAGGCTCTGGGAAATAGAGTAAGAAAGGATGCACCTAGGCTGACTGCATGGCCCTTACAAAGCTAGTCTGCATTTGACCAAGAACTACATCGGAGTAAAGGTCGAACCTTAAGCATCTCGAAGCCTGACTGTAAGCACTTGCCCTCCACCTCAGCAGCTAAGTGGGCCACGTCCCGACGCTTGCCCCCAAGGTGAGCAGCATTTTCTCGAAGTCTCTGTAGAATGTCCTGCTCTTCTTCTTCCAGCTGGGAAAAGAGTGCCTGCTGTTCTTCATCCAGCCTCCTGTGGAGTTCTTCAAATTCCTTTAGGATTTGCTGTCTGCGGCTCTCCACTAGTCTCTGAGAACAAGGGAGGATGTGGTCAGGGCCAGGGGGCATGAGGGAGTCTCTCCCAGACCCACCAGGCTCAGTACAGACTTCCTTGTCACGGGGAAGGCTCTAGCAGTAGTCTTCATTTTCTTCCTGTAAGGAAACTGTACTGAAACCTGCACACTCCCGACAGAGGACTTGTTAGTGCCGGTCAGTGGGAAGATTTAAAACAATCAACACCTGACTTTTTAAGACCTAAATTAACCTTTTATATGTTAATAAAATACATTCAAGGTTTAAGACCTCAATGATGTGATGATATCTACTGTTACGGATATCAGGGATACTTTTGCTATTTTCTTCTCTGATGTTTCTCTTACACAGTTTGTTAAAGTACAAATATTAGAAAGCCAAAAATTTCATCATTAATAATTGTGGCACATTAACCTGATAAAGCGAACAGAGGAAACTATCAGAATCAGTAACAGTTTAATGAGCTGATGCAAAGTTTATACTTAAATTTCAGGGTTGAACTTATTTTGGTTGCTGTTTCTATTTTTTTCCCCCCCAAATAAAGTCTTGTAATATAGCACAAGCTGGCCTTGAACTTGGGATCCTCCTGCCTAACAGCTGAAGTTACTTCTGATGGGCTGAGAATTCCTGGGAGGGAGCTGGACTGCTGCAGGCCCGGAGCTGACTTACATTTTATCTCGGGATACCTTTAGCCTCCTACATAGCTTTTTCCGTGCCCACCTCTGTGCTGGACCTAATAGCCTGTGATTAATTTAATAATGCATTAATTTAATAATGTCAGACAGCATCCAGGGCCTACAGCTGAGACTGCTCTCCTTGGCTGTAACTACCTATTTCATGTTTCTACCACAGTCTTGAAAACTGCCCTGCTCTAAGGCCTTCTTCTTCTATTCTATAAAAGCTTCATGAAACTGATTCTAAATTGAAACATAAAACTTGGGGTACCATGTTTCAATGCAAGATCGCTCATATTTGGCTCCAGAATAAATTCTTCCCTTTGAGAGAGATGGGAATTGTTCTTTGTGTTGATAGAAAATAGGTTTTTTTCCGCCCCAAGATCATGCTCCAGATACTTTCTAGTAAATCAGTTGCTTAAAATTTGAAACATGCTCTTGATAGCAGCACATCCTTTTTTGAGAGTGTAGGACTCAAAACAGCAGCCACACCACCTTCTGAGGGTTATCAGCACATCCCCCTCTATGCCTTCCTAGAAGTGGCCTCCCCAGTAAAGGAGTCCCAAGTCCTTGTGACTGACAGAGAGGCATCAACTCAGAAGAGAAGAGGAGATGGACAGGGACCGAGAAGCACTGCTCAGGCTGAAGAACAGTTGGGATATAGGTAAAAGCCGAGGCCTCACAAGCTTGGCAGTCCTGATCTGCAGCTACTCTGGCAGACAACAGCCTAGCTTTTATTACAGGGAGGCAACGGAACAGGATGTGTGCTCACTTTGTCCTGAATACAGATTCTCAATGTGTATGTGATAGAAGCAGGTGTGCTGAATTAGGCTCATGAGGACTATCTTCTAGGGGCCAGAGAGATGACTCAGTGGTTAAGAATGCTTCTCTTCCAGAGGACCTGAGCTTGGTTCCCAGCACTCACACTGGGTAGCCTGAAACCGCCTGTAACTCTAGGGGATCTCATTTGTACTCTTCTAGTCTCTGACAGAATGTGTACATGGGTGTGCATGCACATACACATAACACACACACTTACATGGACACAAATACATCTTAGACTTTACCACATATGCCACCAAGCTGCTCTGTGGGGTTTAACTCACATCCGCCTCAGAATGAACCCATATTTATTCCACTTGATAATGTCACATACAGTTACAAGCACATAACCACACTATCGTGTCTTTTCACCTATCAGATTTTATTAGAAATTACTTCCAGTTAGGAGCAGTGTGCATACCTTTCATTTCACTATTCAGAAGGCAGAGGTAGACAGAGCCAGCCACAACTGCTCAGTGAAGCTCTGCTCCATCACTAACTAACTATCACTCTACATTGCTACTGGATACGACAGTCTCTTTTAAATTATATAGGTAGGTTGTCTTATCTGAACTTTTTTGTTAAAATTTTTGATTTCGGTATAGCTAATTATAAACTCCATCCGAACCCAGGAGATAACATCTTATTACACAGCCCAGGCTGGCCTGTGCTGGCTATGAACTTGTGATAGGAGCTTGAAATATTACAGCTCCAGCCTCCTCTGTGATTGCAGGTGTGTACCATCCATGGCCAGTTCATAAGCTTAGTATTTTTTCGTCTGCAGTGTTGGTGAACTGATGCCATACCCTCGGTTCTTACGCACTTTTTAAAATTTTAATTTTTTTTTTAAAACAGGGTCTTAACTGCAGTCTTGGCTTCCTGAGTATTAGGATTATATGTATGTGCTGCTTTTATAAATTGTTTTTATAATTTGAAAATTTTTAATTTACTTTTGTTTTATGGGCATTGGTGTTTTGCCTTCATGTATGTCTATGTGAGGATGTAGGATCCTCTGGAACTGGATTTACAGATAGTTGTGATCTGCCATATGGGTGTTGGGAATTGAACCTGGGTCCTCTGGAAGAGCAGTCAGTGCTCCTAACTGATGAGCCATCTCTCTGGGCCCCCACAAACTGTTTAAAGGGGGTTACTGAGTCTAATTCTGGAGGCTGAGGAAAGAGGGAAGCAAAGCGGGGAATGGGCGGGGGACAAATTCAAACAGTCATAAAAGGGATGTTTTGAATTGCAGTTTTAAAGACCACTAAAGGGCTGGAGAGATGGCTCAGTGGTTAAGAGCATTGCCTGCTCTTCCAAAGGTCCTGAGTTCAATTCCCGGCAACCACATGGTGGCTCACAACCATCTGTAAAGAGGTCTGGTGCCCTCTTCTGGCCTGCAGACATGCACACAGAATATTGTATACATAATAAATAAATAAATAAATAAATATTTAAAGACCACTAAAATGAAAAATTATAATTAAAGACAACAGCCACACTTTGGTTCAAATATTACCATAGTTTAAAGGAGAAATACCCTCCATAGGTCATGTATCTGAACACTCGGCCCCAGGTCATGGGACCTTTAGGAGGTGGAGCTTTGCTAGAGGAAATATGTCACTGGGGCAGGCTACCCTACTTCCTGTTCTTGCTGCTACACTGCCTTCCCTGCAATTATAGACTTCTTCCCTCTGGAACTGCAAGCTAAAATAAAACTTCATCCTTTAGTTACTTTTGGTCAAGGTATTTTACCAAAAACTCCAAAGCTGAAGGCTGAGGAAGGGAAAGGCATTCTGGGAATGAATCAGCATAACCTTAGATTACTTAATTACAAGAATGTAGTTCTAGGGCTGGAGAGGTGGCTCAGAGGTTAAGAGCACTGGCTGCTCTTCCAGAGGTCCTGAGTTCAATTCCCAGCAACCACATGGTGGCTCACAACCATCTGTATTGAGATCTGGTGCCCTCCTCTGGCGTGTGGGCATACATCGAGGAAGAATGTTGTATACATAATAAATAAATCTAAAAAAAAAAAAAAAGAATGTAGTTCTAAGCCAAATGTTATGGTGCACGCTTTTATTCCAAGCACCTGGGAGGCAGAAGCAGGTGGACCTTTTTGAGTTCGAAGCCACCTTGGTATACATAGCGAGTTCCAGGCCAGCCACGGCTATATAGTGAGAGTCTCTCAAACAAACAAAACAGAATGTGGTTCTGTGGGGCTCCAGAGTTTAAGAACATTGGCTGTTTGTTCTTCCAGAGGACCTGAGCTCAATTCCCAGCACCCTCATGGCACTTGGAACCCTTGGTAACTCCAGTTCTGGGGGATCTGAGGCCCTCTTCTGCTCTCTTTGGGCAACAGGCAGGGATTTGGTCCACAGACATACACATAGGCAAAATGCCCATACACATAAAATAAAAAAAAAAAAGAGTAACTAAAAGTAATTAAAAACAAACAAAAGGTCACTGAGCAGTTCTGGGAGCTCTTGCTCAGCTCATCCCTCTCTCCTGGTGAACTTCCCAAATTCTCTGTCAAGTTGGGAGCGTAGGAAATATTCCTAACATTCTCTCTCCTCCAACCTCTCTAAGAAGCTCCCATCCCTGTAGTCTTAGGAGATCCTCTTTCCTTGCTTGTGGGTGGGAGGAAAATACTGGGGCGAGGACTCCATGGACTTAGCAGTATTTATTATTGTATACACAGTGTGTGTACACACAATGAGTATGTAAACTCAGATGTCATCTCTGTGGGTTCATTTTTATCTTTCTACCTTCATGTGGGCTTCAAGTCTTGATGCTTGCACAGCAAGCACCTTTATCCACTGAGTCATCTCAACAGCTAATTCATTTCTTATATCCTTCTCAGTTCTTAACTCATGACAAGTAATTTAAGTATAGGCTTTAACAACAAATACCTAATGAAATATCATTCTGAGAGAATAGCAGTTTTCCAATTAACTGATAGATTAAGTCAAGTGTTGTTGACTCGCTCACAGGCAAACACCCAGTCAAGCAGTGAAGGCAGCAGATTGCCTGCTCTACCTTGAGCTCCCCCGGTTTCTTTTCTTCGGAGGTTTTGCAGGAAGTGATCTCCTGCAGCTTCTGTTCCAGGGGCTCCAGGCACTTCTGCAGTTTCTCCTGAAGGTTGGGAGAGAGCAGGAGAGGAGACATTTGGAGTTAGTCGATAACATTAATTCCTTAAGAGCTTAACCCATTTATAGGCAACGGTGAACGGCCATCTGGGAACCAAATTCAGGTGATCTGCCAGACTGGTAAATGTTTTTAACTGCTAAATCATCTGTACAGTCCTGATTATTCTTCCCTTGAAGTACTTAGGGTCAGACCGACCCAGGGCCTCGGGCATGCAGGACAAATGTTCTAGGACCAAGGCACCTTCCCCACCCTAAACCATCTGATTTCTGCTCTCATCACTTCTTGACCACAACCCCTCCCCTGCCTAGAACTGGGTCTTTTATAGACCCCCTTCCCTACTATCGGCTCGTCCCCCTCAGGTCTGAGGCACACCTGACTGTGCTCCCCTGAATCTAGTAGTCTAGCTGTTATCACCTGCTTTCTTTCCCACTCTGTTTTCTTACAGACAACTGCCTACTACACTCAAAGTTACTTGATTTATTCTTTTCTTTTTGGTTTGTTTTGGTGGTGCTGAGAATTCATGCAGGGTATGTACACCAAGAACAGTCCCCTCCTCCAGCCAGGAGACAACCTTTACTTATTTGTGTATTATTGTTGTTTCATGGTAAGGTCTCCAGCAGCCTGGCCTGGCTACAAACCACGGATGACCTCACCTCCCAGGCGCCTGCTGCCTCTACCTTTGGAGTGTTGGGATTATAAGTGTGTATCACCCCCGGCCTGTCTTTTTTTTTTTTTTTTAATTTATTTATTTATTATGTTTACAATATTCTGTCTGTGTGTATGCCTGAAGGCCAGAAGAGGGCACCAGACCTTATTACAGATGGTTGTGAGCCACCATGTGGTTGCCGGGAATTGAACTCAGGATCTTGGGAAGAGCAGGCAATGCTCTTAACCGCTGAGCCATCTCTACAGTCCACCCTCACCCCCCCCAGCCCCTGCCAGTCTTGATATCCTTTTGTCACCTGGGCTTCCATTCAGATCTAACCACTTATAGACAAAATAAAACCTGGCTGTAAATTACCTTAAATATTTTTTCAAGATTTTGTTAACTAAGCAGAATAAATGAAAATTCTAGACAGTGCCATCTTTGATTTTTATGACTGAAACAGCTACCCTGTGCCCTCGCTAGCGATTTAAATGTTAAATGTCACAATACTCGTTACACGGACAAGACGCAGGCAGGTTCAGCTTAGTCTGCTGGATTTAGCACTTTAACATAATGTTAGCTATTTCCAACAAATGGGGAAAACCATCCTGAGCGAACAGGCAGAAATGAAGAAATCAAAATACTTTTCAGTTCTTCCAAACTATTTTTCAGAATCTTATGTGGCTTCACTCATTTATTTAAAATCTGATATATGGCTTGACTGTGGTGGTGCCGCCTTTAATCCCAGCACTTGGGAGGCAGAAGCAGGTGCATCTCTGTGAGTTCGAGGACAGCCTGGTTTACAGACTGAGTTCCAGGACAGGCTCCAAAAGCTACAGAGAGAAACCCTGTCTTGAAAAACACACAAAAACCAAGAACTAAAGAAAACAA
Organism: Microtus agrestis; assembly: GCA_902806775.1. Lineage (NCBI taxonomy): Eukaryota > Metazoa > Chordata > Mammalia > Rodentia > Cricetidae > Microtus > Microtus agrestis. The sequence continues at coordinate 755,341 of CADCXT010006930.1, forward strand.
ACAAACAAAAACAAAACAAACAAAAAAAAATTCTGATATATTCCAAAACCATACATACCAATACTCTGAAGACTCAATTGTTTTGCAATAAGTCACAGAAATTTTTGGGTACTCGTCACTGTTCTTTTTTTTTTTTTTTTTAAATATTTATGTATTTATTATTTATACAATATTCTGTCTGTGTGTATGCCTGCAGGCCAGAAGAGGGCACCAGACCCCATTACGGATGGTTGTGAGCCACCATGTGGTTGCTGGGAATTGAACTCAGGACCTTTGGAAGAGTAGGCAATGCTCTTAACCTCTGAGCCATCTCTCCAGCCCCTCGTCACTGTTTTTGTGGAGGACAGTTGACCAGATGCACTGAATACCCACGTATATAGTTCTGAGAACATAGAGGAACAGATAGCATTGCCTCAGGAGCTTAAACCCCTCTACTCGGAGTGTGTACTCTCTCCCCACACTGGCGTCATGTGTCTGGATGCCCACCTTATACTCCTGTGTAGGAGACTGTGTACTCTCTCCCCACACTGGCGTCATGTGTCTGGATGCCCACCTTATACTCCTGCGTAGCGTCATCCAATGGCACCACGGTATGGGCCCGGTGGGTATGGGAAATGGCACATATCAAACAGACAGCCTCCTGGTCTTCATTGCAGAAGAGGCTCAGGGCCTCATGGTGCTGGGAGCAGAGGCTCTCATCCCTGATCTTCCGCTTGACGGCCTGGAGCTGCTTGGCGATTTCCACCATGCTGCCCAGTTGTCGATTGGGCCGGAGGCTTCGGTATCGCGATGTCTTCCGACAGACCGGGCAAGGAAAGTCCCGCTCTAGGTCCTCCCACCAGCGGGTAATGCAGGCTTTGCAGAAGTTGTGCCCACATTCGATGATAACTGGCTCCTTCAGATACTCCAGGCACACAGAACAACTTGCCTCTACTTGCAGGTTCTCCAGGGCGGCAGCTGTGGAGGCTGCAGAGGCTCCAGCCTCTATCAGACTTGTCTCGGCCATTATTTGACTTGGAGATGGGAGAGAGAAAAGAAAGGTATTTGTTAAAAGGTTACCTTTTTTTTTGCACTCCTATCCTGACATCAGCTCCCAGTGAGCCATAACTCTAGGCTGAGCCCCATCTTGGTATTTTCCCTTCTCTTCCAGTAGACCTGTTGCTCTTTTTACGGTATTTGGAACTTCTAATCAATTCACTTGCTTTTTCTGATTTAGCAAACAAAAGCAGTCCTTAGATCTCTGTCACCTCTATTTTCTCACTACAATCAGAAGCTTCCTTTAAGTTGACAGATTTTTTTTCTAAAGATGAAAAAGAGCCTGATGTAGTGGCTCAAACCCAGAACCCCAGCATTTCTGAAATCAAGGTGGGGAGCCGTCATCAGATGAAGGCCAGCCTGGGCTATACAGTGAGTTCCAGGCAAGCCTGACAACACAGATCTCTAAAGGGAGGGAGGGAAGGCTGGGAAGTGAGATTGGTAGCTCACTGTGAGGCAGGAGGATCAATATAAGGATGAGGCTAGCCTGGGCTACTGTAGAGTAAGAGTTTTTTTTAATGGAGCTTTGGCTAGCAGTCCTGGGACTAGTTATTACTATTATGTTTTTAAAGAACTTCATACATAAGCATTGCACCTACATTAAAAAAAAATACTTTTTGGACTGGAGAGATGGCTCAGTGGTTAAGAGCATTGCCTGCTCTTCCAAAGGTCCTGAGTTCAATTCCCAGCAACCACATGGTGGCTCACAACCATCTGTAATGAGGTCTGGTGCCCTCTTCTGGCCTGCAAACATACACATAGACAGAATATTGTATGCATAATATATAAATAAATAAATAAAATACTTTTTTTTGGTTGTTTGAGACAGGGTTTCTATGTAGCTTTGGAGCCTGTCCTGGAACTAGCTCTTGTAGACCAGGCTGGTCTCAAACTCACAGAGATCCGCCTGCCTCTGCCTCCCGAGTGCTGGGATTAAAGGTGTGCACCACCACCGCCCGGCTTAAAAAAACAAAAACAAAAAACTACTTCTTAAAAATACATTTCCACCCTCAGAGAATACTACTGAGCAGAGGGCAGTAACTTTTCTGAAGAGACTTGGTAAGTCCATTCTAAACATTCTGCGGCGAGTTTAGTCTTTCAAAGTCTCTACTGAAAATTAATTCCATGGATATTCAGTGTATCGGCTAGGAATTAAAAAGAAATTTGCCAGGTGTGGTGGTGGCACGTGCTTATAATCCCAGCCCTGGGGAAGTGAGGGCAAGGGTATCAGGAACTCAAGGCCTGCCTTAGTTACACAGAAAGCTTTCTGAGGAAAGAAATTCAGATGCAGATTAAGATCAGTAGGATTTCTTCTCTACCCATTAGAATGCGATTTTGACTAAGTGCTGCTCCCCAATCTTTTTTTTTTTTTTTAACTTTGGTTTTTCGAGACAGGGTTTCTCTGTAGCTTTGGTGCCTGTCCCGAAACTAGCTGGCCTTGAACCCACAAACTCACAGAGGTCCGCCTGCCCCTGCCTCTCGAGTGCTGAGATTAAAGGTGTGCACCACCACCACCACCACCACCGTCCGGCTCCCCTCCCCAACCTTACAGACATTAGATAGCATCCTCACCTAAGTGAATTGAATTATATGCACACTTAAGGAGTCAAGACGTATCTAAGTGGCAAATAAGCGGTATGAAAGAGAAATGGGCTCTGGGTTAGTGAAGAACGGAGAGGATTTGGAGCTGTGGGTGGTGGTGATGATGGAGAGGGCAGCTAGACCATGGCCTTGTGCTCCTCTGGTTTGGTCCTTCCTCTCCCTCCATTACTCTGTCTCACTTCAGAGTGCTAACTTCAGAGACGTCCTCCTTCTGTCTTTTTAATCACCGCCTTAGGAGCCCCTCTCGAGCACCGGCCACAACTCTGTCCCACCCGGTCTCCATCTTCTCCTGCCCTATCGGGAGCATGAGGACCAGAGCGAGGGGGCGCACGTCGTGGTTGGCAGGGAGGAAGGATGCGTGTCTCAGTGAGGGAGAGGTGTGAAGTGAAGGTGGGATGCCCGCTGCCATGTCGCAGTCCAGACCCCGCGGTGACTGCGTCAGCTTCACCCGGGGAGACCAGAGGCAGCAGGACAGGGGGAACGGGGTAGCCAAGCAACGCCGGACGCGCTGACGTCGCCGGGGCGGCAAACGTCCTCCGGGCCCGAGGCGGGCGGAGGCAGCTGTGGTTGCACGCCGGGCAGCTGACGCGCTCGTCGGGGCGGAGGGCCGCGGCGTGAGGATCCGGCTGAGCAAGGGGCGGGTCCCAGGCCCCGCACGGCGGCGGCGGCGCAGCACCTACCTACCTTCCCGGCTCCGGGTCCCGGAGTGCCGGGCGCGGAGACGCCGGAGCACTGCCTCCCTCCTTCCTCCTCCCCCTCACCCCCGCCCCGCGGCGCGACACACAATACTCACCGGAAGCGGAAGCGGGGCGCCGCGGCTCGTGGAAAGCTGCGAGCGCGGCGCTGAGCCGGCTCGTGGCGCCGGGGCCGCCGCGGGTGGCGGCAGAGGGCCGGAGGTGAGGGCCCGCGCGGCTACGGAAGGGCGGGAGGGCACCCGTCGCGTCAGGTGGCTGCGATGCTGGCGCCCAGGTGACCCGAGCCGTGCCCGGGAGACCCAAGGCCGCGCGCATGCGCGTGGCGGAACGCCGAAGCCCACGGCCCGCGGCTTGTCTCGGCGGGCGAAGCTTCGGTGTCATCTCGCCGGCGCCGGGGTCTGAGGCTGCTCCCCGGTGGGGCTGGGCGCCGCAGAGCCTGGGTGACTACGGTTATGGGTTTGGGGGGTCTCACTTTCTCGGTCTCTGGGTCAGTTTGGGGAGAGGATGGCTGCTGCAGGCGGCGGCGGCGGATTACGTGGCTGACCCGAGAGGCTGCGCCGGCACGTCACTTCCGACTGGCTGAGGGTTTTAGCATTTTAATGGTCACGGAGTGGGTGAGTTGCTTAGGCTGCAGACCCTGGTGCGCCTGATGCTCTCTTGGTTGGCTAACGTTCACGAATTGCTTTTCCCTTGGTGGAGCAGAACTGGGCTGGTCCGGTGGCTTGCTGCTTCTCGGGTGCTGGGCGGACCAGATCCAAGTAAACACTGGGTGAGAACCAAAGCCGGTTTCTTTGGCTTAAGTTTCCACGGGAGAGCAGATAGAGCTTGGGGATAATCTCCCTGTTTTTGCAAGTGTCACAAATCTAGCGGTGGTGAAAATTTTTTTTGGAGGGAGTGAATTAATGGGGAGGGGAAGTCTGATGGTACAGATGTCATGGACTCAGGAGGAGTTAGTGCTAGGATGCATATTTACACCACCGGTTGCACAGGTTGTGTGCTTGTCCCTCTATCGTGAGACAGACCTTTTCTGGGGAGATAAACACACACCTGCTCAGGTCAGGTAGGGCACCTGTACATACCGAATTTGTGTATCTCTGAAGTCTGATTTGGTGAAGCGTGAGTTTTACTGGGGTTATTTAGAGGAATATGGGTGAGGGGTTACTTACATGAGCAGAAATGACTCAAAGAGACACAACACAGTGTCGCCAAAAACCACCCCAGCATGGCTCCCAAAGCTAGAAACCTGGAGTACACCCCCACAGCTCAAAAGATTGGACTGTCCTTTCCTGGTGGCTCAGTGGGTCTGAGCATCTTCCAGGCTGTTCAGCTTGTCCTTATTAATTCTAGGCATTATTTGCTTCTGCTGGGCTTGTCTTGAGAGAGGCCCTCAATAGTCTCTACGGTTTAATAGACTCATGGGGAAGGGGTTTGGGGGAATCTAGTCAGTTTCAGGGACTTTTTATTTGTGTCTACTTCATGTCTCTTAGAACAGCCTATTTTGCCTCTGTAAGCCTCCATTTTAGGAAGTTTCCCTCTTGGGTGCAAGGTTTTAATCTCAGAAACTGCTACATAGTACCCTCCCTGTTTCCTGCAACAGCTAGCATGTATCACATTTGAGTGGATTTTAATGGATGCCCTCCTTTCAGAGGAAGTTTCCCTCTTGGGTGCAAGGTTTTAATCTCAGAAACTGCTACATAGTACCCTCCCTGTTTCCTGCAACAGCTAGCATGTATCACATTTGAGTGGATTTTAATGGATGCCCTCCTTTCAGAGGAAGTTTCCCTCTTGGGTGCAAGGTTTTAATCTCAGAAACTGCTACATAGTACCCTCCCTGTTTCCTGCAACAGCTAGCATGTATCACATTTGAGTGGATTTTAATGGATGCCCTCCTTTCAGAGGAGTTTCCTCTTGGGTGCAAGGTTTTAATCTCAGAAACTGCTACATAGTACCCTCCCTGTTTCCTGCAACAGCTAGCATGTATCACATTTGAGTGGATTTTAATGGATGCCCTCCTTTCAGAGGAAGCGGTTCGTGGTTCCTGTACGTTTTACAAACACCATGATTTACAAACAGCATGCTGGTGTTTTTGTTTTGTTTCGTTTGAGATAACATTTTGTGTGGTCCAGGCTACACTTGAGCTCACAAAGTAGCTGAGGACTGCTTTCAACTCGATCCTCCTGCTTCACCTCAGAGTGCTAGAGTCTGCCACAGCTAGCAAGCCTATTTAACCCTCATACTTAAGAGGTTAAAGGTTTAGAACCACAAGCCGTGGGGTGGTGGCACACGCCTTTAACCCCAGCACTCGGGAGGCAGAGGCAGGCGGATCTTAGTGAGTCTACAAGATCCTGGTCTACAAGAGCTAGTTCCAGGACAGGCTCCAAAGCTACAGAGATTCCCCCCACCGTCTTGAAAAGCAAACAAACAAAAATTAGGACCACGAATGGCAAATAAAAGTCTACTTTAAAAAAACTATCTTATTTTTTCTTTTGTTGGGTTTTTTTTTTTTTTTTTTTTTTTTGCTCCCCTTTTATGGTAGCCCGTGACTTTAAGAGTAAATTTGATAATTATTAAGTTCCCTTCACTTCATTGCTGTCACGTTTGGCCATTAGGGTTATAAACTGCAGCAGTTGTTACAGTTCACAAACACCTTGTTTCTAACTTAAGGTAGTTTGAAGGCCATTAACTTGCCTTCTGAATTGCCCCTTAAACATGTCCCAGCGTGGCCTCTTCCGCTGCGGTACCTTCTGCCATGAGGACTTGTGTCTCCCTCCTCCCCCTTTAGTCTTGTGCCTTGGAAATTTTCTCTGGCCACCTGCCCTGCCCCTTTGAGGTATGAAGAAAAGGGAGATAGGTTTGAATTACCGTGAATGAGTGACTCCCAGGAGTTCTGTACTTAATACAACAACAGTCCATAAGGGATACACGATTAATAGAAGCTCAGGGTCAGAAACTGGGGTTCAGCCTGAAGACCAAAAAGCAAAACAGCCAACCACTGGCTCTTTGACCTCAGTCTGAAATGGTGATCTTGCCTCCAGGAATCTCTCAGAATGAGACTGTTAAGAGCTGTTTCTCTAGGGCTGGAATTAAAGGTGTGTACCACCTGATTTCTATGGCAGCTTGCTGCAGGACAGTGATTTTACCCTGTAAAGATTTATTTCTAGTACTTGTTTAATAGAATGCTGATTGGCCAGTGCCAGGCAGGAAGTAAGGCGGGACAATGAGAACAGAATTCTGGGAATTCTGCAGATGCAGGACACAAGATGTGACTGCCATGCCGGAAAAAGTTACCAAGCCATGTGGCTAACACAGACAAGGTTAATGGGTTAATGTAAGATGTGAGAATTAGTTAATAAGAAGCCTGAGCTACTAGGCCAACCAGTTTATGATTAATGTAGACCTCTGTGTGTTTATTTGGGACTAAACGGCTGTGGGGCCTGATGGGAAAGAAACCCCAGTCAACAGCAACTAGTGTGGCTACTGGGATTGAAGGTGTGTGTTACCATAACCCGGTCTGTAAGGCTGACCAGTTTTACTCTCAGATCTTCAGGCAGTCTTTCTTAAAATATAATTGAAATGCCACTATACATAAGTGATATGTAAGTAATACTAGTGCCCCATTTTCTTTCCTTTTTTTCTTTTTTCCCCGAGACAGGGTTTCTCTGTTGGCCATGGCTGTCCTGGAACTAGCTCTGGTAGACCAGGCTGGCCTTGAACTCACAGAGATCCACCTGTCTCTACCTCCTGAGTGCTGGGATTATCTCAGATTTTCTAAGAGCTGGGGCTATACTACTGTGACAAGCAATGCCATTGAAAGAAACTACACAGAATGATGTTTCTGCAGCAACTAAGTCTTCATTCACAAAAGATGTCTCCTTAGCAAAGCCAGGCGTGGTGGTGCGTGCCTCGAATTCCAGCAATCAAGATGCTGACGCAGAAGGGTCACTATGATGCCAGCAAGGCTGTATCTTTAAGAGAAAAATGCCCTTCCCCATTCATGGCATATAGTGGTGTTTATTGGCTTTTTACCCACCGTAAAAAAATTTTCAGAATTGGAGTTAGTCCTCTGAATTTTGCTGCTGCTTTATTAGTAAAATTATTATTTTTTAAAAAATATTTATTTATTATGTATACAATATTTTGTCTGTATGCCTGAAGGCCAGAAGAGGGCGCCAGACCTCTTTACAGATGGTTGTGAGCCACCATGTGGTTGCTGGGAATTGAACTCAGGACCTTTGGAAGAGCATGCTATGCTCTTAACCACTGAGCCATCTCTCCAGCCCCTAGTAAAATTATTTTTGTTGCTGCTTCAAAACTGTAATTCTGCTACTGTTATGAATTGTAATGTAAATAATACCTGATGTGCAACCCTGGTGAGAGGGTTGTTTGATCCCCACAGGTTGAGAACCACTTCCTAGACCTAGGAGAGCTGGAACCAACTTCTACAGTGTTTACATTGTAGCATCACAGGTACTCATGACATCTAGAGTGGACTGGGTACCTCAGAGGAGGCTGCTGTGTCTGTCTGAACTGAGTCTCTTCAGTACTTAAGATTGCAAAGTCAAGATGACCCCACAGGGCTGCAGGAAGGATGCAGAGTTAGCAGGAAGCAGCAGTCTAATTGTATGTTTGAGTGCCTTGGAGTAGTAAGGAACATTGAAACTAGTATTTTGAAACAGGGTATTTTCTGAGCAGTACTTCTCAACAGCGGATTTAAAATACCTAGAAACCATGTTTTAAGCAGGTGTGCTGTCATACACACACACCTGCTTCTCCATGTAGAGAGCTTTAGTGTAACTTTTTAAAAATTAGTGTTCTGCCTGCATATGTGCCTGCAAACCTGTAGGGGGCACCAGATCTCATTACAGATGGTTGTGAGCCACCATTTGGTTTCTGGGAATTGAACTCAGGACCTCTGGAAGAGCAGTCAGTGCTCTTAACCTTTGAGCCATCTCCCCGGCTCCCTACTGTAACTCTTAATGGCCCTAGGATTTGAGCATCATTTTCAATTTGCAGTCACTAACTGTATTAGTCTCTTAACATAATTAACTTGTCTTTTGATGTTTTCATCTGGAGTCATCTACTATATGACTGTTTTGTCTACCTTGAAAATCTGTTGCTCAGCACAGCCGTCTTCATTCATTCTCTTAGCTCTTCACGAGGACTTGGTGTTTCTCCGTGAGCATGGAGACAGTTTCTTCCATCCGTGGGAACCATCTCAGCCTTTGGAATTGTATTTAGGGTCGTGTTCTGCATTAGGCTTTGGCTTCACGGATGCTGTGAAGCACATCAGCACCATTCATGTATCTAACAATCTAACAAGTAAAGCTAGCCCGAAGATCAGAGTGCAGAGCTAAGCCACTAGTTAGCCATAGAGGCCAGGCGGTGGTGGCTCAAACCTTTAATCCCAGCACTAAGGCGGTGCAGACAGGAAGGAATATGGCTGGGCAGAGAGAAGAATATAAGATGGGAGGAGACAGCAGGGCATGGCATTCAGTCTGAGGATTCTGGAGACAGAATCTTACAGCCTTCAGTCTGAGGATTTGATGGAGGTAAAAGGTCCCTCTAGTGCTTGACTCCTGTACTTCTTTAACATTTACCCCAATACCTGACTCTGGGTTTTTATTATTAAAACCAATTAGAATTCGTGCTACATTCATGTGTACAATGAAGTAGCCATTTTTTTATTCTTCAGGAAGTTTTCCTTTGTGTTCACAACTTGGCTAACTAGTGGGGCCTAGCAGCTTGACTGTCCCAGCCTTCAACTTATCTTTCTCATAAAGCTCATCAAGTAGTTTATGGTTTAAAATGGGAGCTAGGACAGTTCCTTTTACTTAAACACTTAGAGACCATAGTAGGGTTGGTTGGTAATTTCAGAATTATGTCTCTGGGACTAGAAAAGGCCCAGGAAAAATGAGATGGGAAATGACCAGTCAATGAAGTGTCAGGAGACGCATATGTATTGAATAAGTGTGTTGTCTTTTTTTTTTAATTGATATTTATTGAGCCCTACATTTTTCTCTGCTCCCCTCCCCCTTCAATTCTTCCTCTCAAAGTCCCCAAGCCCCCAATTTATTCAGGAGATCTTGACTTTTTCTACTTTCTACTTCCATGTAGATTAGATCTGTGTAAGTCTCTCTTTGTGTCCTCATTGTTGTCTAAATTCTCTGGGATTGTGGTTTGTAGGCTGGCTTTCTTTGCTTTATGTTTAAAAACCACCTATGAGTGAGTACATGTGATAATTGTCTTTCTGTGTCTGGGTTACCTCGCTCAAAATAATGTTTTCTAGCTCCAAGTGTGTTGTCTTATATGGGCATGGTTTGTGGTATTCTGATGCAAATCTCTATTAACAGCAAAAATCACAGATTACAGTTTATCTAATAATAAAATAAAGTTTTTAATGTAATAATAAAATAAAAGTTTTCATGTAATAATAAAATGTTTTATTTGTTTTATTTTTGTTTTTTGAGACAGGTTTCTCTGTGTAACAGTCCTGGCTGTCCTGGAACACACTCAGTAGACCAGGCTGGCCTCAAACTCACAGAGATCTGCCTGCCTCTGCCTCGCAAGTGCTGGGATTAAAGGCATGTGCCACCACGTCCAGCAATAAAATGTCTTAAATGTTATCAAAATTACCAGAATTTGACACAGACATTGAAGGGATCATGTGCTATTGGAAAAGTGGCTTTAATAGACTTACTTGATGCAGGATCTGTAAAAACAAAACCAGTATCTGCATGCAATAGAGTGAAACCCCAACAGCAGGAGAGATGCCTGTGCTGTTCAGTGACTGGTCAGTGTGCAACACCACCCTATTTAGTAGCAAATGTTCTTGCTCAGTCCTCACACTGAGCTCATGGCCTGGGCTATTCCCTATTTCCCCAGCCCTTCTGCAACTTGCAGCAGCACCCAAGTACATGGCTTAGAAGATTGTAAATGATCATATTTTCCAACCAAGGAAAAATCTAAATTAGACTCTTTCATAAATTCTTGAGGCTGCATATAAGGTTAGGGTTGCTTGGGCTGAGGGCAGGGAGAGGAGTAGCTGAGTAGACAGAAGAGCGCTGCAGGAACTCATGTCAGGTGATGAGCGGCTGGCAGAGCTGCCTTTGCTAACTCTGGAATTCAGTTCCTTCATAAAGGCTGCAGAAAGAAGGAAGCTAAGAAGTGAGCCTCGATGAAAGTTGGTGCCTAAGACTGGAGACAGCAGGCAATGCCTGACAAAAACACCTGCTGCTGTCAAGAAAAAGGGACATCTGGAAGGACGGGGCCAAGACTTACACAGGAATAAGAAACACATGTTGGGGGCTGAAGGTTGAAATTAGGCCTAATGCCAGCTGCCCTGTCGCACGCAGTCTTCACTGTATGGTCCTCCAAACAGGATGAGGCCCAGGGCCATAGCAGGGCCCTTGTGATCAAAGGTTCGTGTGGGAGAAGCAAAGATGACCCAGGTGAAGTCTACAATGGCTGAGCACCAGATGGGCCAACGGTCCCATCGTGTTTAGATCCCCAGTCTTCTCTCCCAACCTGAAACAGACCCATACAGCAGAGGCAGATTCTGGAATGTTCTCAAATTTTATTTCCTCTCCCCAAGTTTGAAGCAACTTGCTGTACCCTAAGCCATCAGCCAGGCCTGGGGCAAGAATTCCAAACAGATTCATGTCTAGATGCTCTTCTGGACAGATGGAGAATCCTAATCCCAGCTTGAACAGACTCACATTTTGTTGACAGAATCTCACACAGATGGACATAGTCAGATGCCAGTTGCAGAAAGAAGTCAGGGCTCCCATGACATAGTATGTTGTATATGTGTTCACCTTTGTATGGTCAGTTCCAGTGTTATGCTGTAGAGGAAAATTCATGAAAAACGCAGGTCACTGCATATTAATCCACCTGCATTCCAAACCCAGAAACCCACAACACTGGCCTGTCCCTGCCGCTCTTGGCTCTGATTCAGGTTCTCCTGTGTTTTAAAATTTAGACGCCTTAAATGCCCACAGAAGATGGGGGGTTGGAACTAAGGGCTCCTGTCTACACTGCTGCCAGCATCTCAGGGATAGCCATTCCAAACTTAGAGGTGCCCTGATCACAGCTGCCACTTCTGCTTGTAGAAAACAAGGAGGTGAGAGGTCATGGACATGGGCCAAGACAGCCTAAAAGAGCCAGCCAATCCTGGGACATGGGGAAGTAGCTTGAACTTTACACAGACCAACACACCACAGGGCTGGAACAGGAAGGACCAACTGCCCTCTTAGAGGTCAGTGTCTCTAGAAGGCTCTCTGGCCTGTAGGTGCTGGGAGCCAGGTCCTCGGGGCCACAGTCATCTTGGCACAAACTTCTAATGGGCTTTTAATTCCCTCAGGAGCACACTCCACAGGTGGCTCAGTGGGTAGAGGCTGCAAGCCTGAGGACCCACATAAACTTAGAAGGCGAGAACTAACCCTACAAAGTTGTCATTTGACCTATACACGCATAGCATGGAACACACGAACATACACCATGCATATTCACAATAAAAAACAGACCAATCTTCTCACCTTTCCTCCTTGGTAACTTTTTCCACACCACAGCAATGACCACAGCTCCAAGGAGAACCAGGCCAGCAGTGACTCCCATGGGGTCCATGTGCTGAAGAGGTGGAGCTAGGAAATGAAGGAGAGGGGCTTGGGTCTACTCAGGGTCTCCAGAGGGCTCCTGTTTCCCTTGACAGCCTGCCCCTCCTTACCCCATCTCAGGGTCAGAGGCTCAGGCAGCCCCTCATGGTACACATGGCATGTGTATCTCTGCTCCTCCCCAGAAGGCACCACCACAGCTGCCCACTTCTGGAAGGTTCCGTCCCCTGAAGGCCTGGTCTCCACAAGTTCCATGTCCTGGGTCTGTTCCTTCCCATCTCTCTGCCAGGTCAGGGTGATGTCAGCAGGGTAGAAGCCCAGGGCCCAGCACCTCAGGGTGATGTCACCTTCAGGTCTGGGATGATAGGTCACACGTGTCTTTGGGGGATCTGAGAATTCAGAGGTTCAGAGACTGCATTACCTTCACTGATGTAGTGGGCTCATGTGACCGTCCTGAGAATGGACAGGACACTCAAGGTGAGAAAGGAGGCCCAAAATCCAGACTTGTAGGTTACTCTCTACCTTGGAAAATCCTACAGTCAGTTTAAGCCAGCCCAGGGTGAGAGGCTTCAAGTCTCTGAAAAGGACATTGGCTTCTGACGGGGGGGGGGGGGAGTCTGAGCTTTTCTAAGCTTGACCAAATTTCCAAACACACTGGAGTGGGGGCAGAAAACAGTGAGTCTCCACGTAATGTTCAAGGCTGCTGGAGCTGGAGGCCGGTCATTTACTGCAGGAACTGACTTCCGCGCATCCGGAGAGAACCCAAGAAGATTCACCCGGGCTAGCTCAGAAGGGAGGGAGGTGACCTTGCAGGAGACCCGAAGCAGGAAGGTCTACACGGGGATCCAGGTGTTTGCTGCCACTCAGTACCTGCACGTTGCAGTAACTCTCTTCCCTTCTCCAGATGGCTGCGGAGCCACTCCATGCATGTAACTTTCAGGTAGGCCCTGTGGTGCTCTGCCTCATTCGTCGCCTCATATTTGCGCTGGGTAATCAGAGCCACCTTGTTTGCAGCAGTCCAGGAATGGAGGTCCTCGTTCAGAGAGATGTGGTCGGCGCCATCATAGGCCGTCCGGTAGTATCCGCCGAGGAAGCGTCCATCACTGCCCATATAGCACCCACGCATGGACTGGATGGTATGGTACCCTGGATGGCAAAAGGAATCAGCCCCAGAGGCCTGGTCCAGCCTGCTACTCTTAGCCCCGCCCCATGGAGGAAGGGAGGGAGGGAGGACCACTACTGGTTGTGAGTCTCCCCCTGAGGCTGCAGAATTTTTCTAGCTCTGTGGGGTCCAGGAGATGCGCCTGGCAGTAGCCTTAGGTCCCGGCAGTAGCCTTAGGTTTATGAGCCGGGTGGACTATTTGGGGTTATCCAAGCCACACAGGGCTAAGTGACTCGCCTGCTTCGCTCTGGTTGTAGTAGTGCAGCAAGGTCCTCAGATTTTCACGGAAAATCTGCGCGTTAGCCTTGGCGATCCGAGTCTGCCGCTCCCAGTACTCGGGCCGTTTCTCCTCCATCCACGGCGCCCGAGGCTCCTCTCTAGGGGTCATCGCATCGCTGTCAAACCACACAAACCGCGTGTCGTCCACGAATCCGAAGGCGACGAACCGCGGTTCCCTGTGTCCCGGTTGGGTCATGGCAGTGCCGAAATAACGCAGCGAGTGCGAGTGTGAGCCTGGAAGAAGCAAGGAGCTGACGGCGGCTCCACCTTCCTTCCAGGATCCGGAGCTGGTGTGGGGGCCGAGAGGGGAGCAGGGCGCGGGCTCGGGACGCGGGTGGGGAAGGGGCGGGAGGGTCCGGCTGGGCCCTCTTCCCCGGTGCCGCCCCGCCCTCCCCGCAGAGCCCGTTTCCCTCCCGACCCCGCACTCACCCGCGCGGGTCTGGGTCGGGGCCAAGGCGGCCACCAGTAGCAGGAGCAGCGTGCGCGGCGACATCGTTCATATCTAGAGATCGGGGGAACATAAGAGCTCTGCGCGGGTTTTTAGAACCCGGAATCTCGTACTGGCATCTGCAGAAACCGGACACCCAATGGAAGCGGGAATTACCATCGCGTCATAAGTGTCTAGGCAGAAGAATCTGACACAGTATGGGAGGCCAGGAAGTGAAACTTGTAGGAGATGGGAAATTTCCAGGGCTTGGCGTCCTAGCCATCTGCCATCCTGATCAGGGACCTGGGCCCTTATCCTTCCTTCCCTCCAGCACCAAGAGCTTTCGCCATGTTGTCTCTCTGACTCCAATTCAAGAGTTGTCTTGGTCAGCTGTTCTCAGACTTCCTGGTCTCAGGATCTCCATGTGCTCATAAGATTTAATGAGTTTCCCCAAGGAAAACATGTTTTTGTGAGTTATATGTGTAAATAATATTAGAAGCTAAACCTTTTAAAATGCATTTAGTTATTTAGAATATTAACAAATCCATTGCATTGATAAAATAAAATCTTATGAGAAATAATCATTTCCCAAATGAACGGTCTGAAGTGCGGGTCTTTTTGCACTTTGCGTGTTTGCAAGTCTTTTCCTTAATCTATTTCAGTAAAGATGATGGATTTTCATATATACTTTGCATTTAACCTGCTCTTCCTGTTGAGTGTGAAACATCTTGCCTTATCCAAATATGAAGGCGGAATATTTTACTAATGGTATCAGATAATTGTGGATACTCATCTTCGGTACCACAGTAAAATAAAATGTATTAATATTTATTTAGACGGGGTTCGTGAATTCTACCTTGAACTTGAAGTGAGGAGGGAGTGTTGATTCTCTCTCCGGCTCTGTGGCCAGCTTCATATGCAAATCTGTATGTTACGTCAAATAAGGTGAAGGCCAATAATGTGCACATGTGTCTATAAGCCTCCCTTGGTAGTTACAGTTACTATAATTTTTACTCTATAGTGTGCAGTAAGACACAGGTGAGCCATCAGTCTGAGGAGGGGTTCTAGAGAGACAGCAGCATTTGAGATTTATATTATACTAAATGAAGAGCCATTTCACATACCTTCTATTGGGCTGCATCTATCTCCCAATATTACATCTCACAACTGAATATATATCCAACACATATTGATAGATAAGATATATTACATATGGGGGCTGGAGAGATGGCTCAGTGGTTAAGAGCATTGCCTGCTCTTCCAAAGGTCCTGAGTTCAATTCCCAGCAACCACATGGTGGCTCACAACCATCTGGAATGAGGTCTAGTGCCCTCTTCTGGCCTGCAGACATACAGACAGAATATTGTATACATAATAAATAAAAAAAAGATATATTACATATGATACATATCTGGAGATGTGGCCCAGTAGCAGAATGATTAGAGGTTTTCTGACATGCACAAGACCCTGACTTTGAACCCAAACATTAGGCTGTTTGGGAAGAACTACCTTCATCATTCTTTCTTGGCATTGGGTCCTGCAGGCTGCAGCACCAACCTGCACGGTACAGTGTGCTGCACAAGATAGGATAGACAATAGAGCATTATTTTTCTGGTTTTGCCAGATACAAATGGACTGGACATTGTGAATGTAATTCTCGCCTGATAATTGTTCTTATTGTATATAGTTTTAATGTGTTAGAGTCAAATCCTTCCCTTTTTATTTATACAAAAAGGAAGAAATGTTGTGGAATATTTGATTGTACTGTGACATCCTGAGACTCTGTTAATAAGGTTAACCTTGGATGGGGAGTGGGGGGAGTCAGCAACTAGTTGATAAGAATTAGTCATAGAGACTGTGGAGGACCCAGAATACAGCTAGAGAGGCACAGGAAGGAGCAGGGAGGGACTTGGACTTTTTGTCAGCCTTTTTTCGGTTGAAAAGTGTGATGAGGTCAGCTGGTTGCTCTTCTACCACTTCTTTGATCTAGCGGTTTTCACCCCAATATCTGACTCCCATATTTGTTGGTAATAGAACAACTGAGGGGAAATAACCGGGCCCAGTTGTTAAAAGCAACTGTTACTCCTGCAGAAGACATGAGTTTGATTCTCAACAACTACAAGATGCTCTCTTCTGACCTTTGGGGGCACCACACATTCACATAATATGCAGATTTATATGCAGGCAAAACACTCATATACATTCAATAAATAAATCTTTTTTAAAAAAATAAGAAAGAGAATCAAGATACTGGAGCATGTCATACATAGATTCAAGTTTTCGAAAATTCACTTTATGTATATAAGTGTTTAGCCTGTTTATATGTCTTTACATCGCATGTGTTCAGTGCCTGAGGGGACCTGAAGAGGTCGTTGGATCCCTTGCAACTGAGGTTACAGATGGTTTTTAGCCAGCATGTGGGTGCTGGGAACTGAACCCAATCCTCCTGAAGTGCAATCAGTGTACTTAACCACAGAGACATCCCTCCAGCTCAAGAATCAGCAATTCTTACCATATTTTGAATCTAGAACGTTCTGCTTAACAAGGTTTTCTCCTCTAGACGTCACTGCAGAATCAGTTCATCTCAATTTTGTCTCAGGTCTCTTGAGGCAAAAGGAATGACTTAGGGCACCAGTGGATGTCTTCCTGGAATGCCACATCCACAGCTGTCCCGCCTGTGTGACAGAATGCCTCTCAAGTAGTGCTGTCTAAAAGTGAGGGGCTCGTGCTTCTTGGAGCTTGGCCCCCTGCGGTTCCCCTGGCAGTCTGCTCGAGTTGAGGCCCCTGATTGGCCTCAACGACCTCGTTCACTTTGTTCCTGGCGATGGTTTCTTGCATTGACTCTGCTATCTTTTCTTCTGTTCTATTTTTCTCTTGACAAAAACTTAATCTGTTCAAGGAACCAGGCAACATTCTTAACGGCTCCTTGAACATGGAGGAACTGATGCGTCAGTTCCCTCCCTTGATTCAGGCCATTAATGTTATGATTAAGACTCTGGCTCACTCTCTGGGGGAATTTACAGATACCCTAGAACAGAAAGAGCTCATGATAGGAGATTTGGTAGAAGATGGACAAATTATAAAGAAAAATGTATAAAATGGCATGAGTTACCATTTATGGAAAGGCTAGCAAAAATGAGAAACCCCTGGTGCATTTTAGATAAGAAATAAAGGCAAGATATTCTTGATAACATGAAGTCAAACATTCAATATTGAAACAAACCCTGGGGGTGGAATCCTAAAGAATGGTGTTTGAGTTACCTTGGTTACCTTGAGGGCAGATATGATTTAGGGCCATGAGGAAGCACAGTTGAAAAATGGTGTTTGGGTTACCTTGGTTACCTTGAGGGCAGGTATGATTTAGGGCCATGAGAAAACACCGTTAGTTAATGGTGTGAGACAAATTTCTAAGAAAAGCTCTGCCCACCTGGCCCTGACCACAAGACTTGTTAAAAATAATTAATTATCTATAATCATTTTCTATGAAAACATTTATGTCTGCCAACTTCCTTCTGTAATCTCTTAAAAGTGATGCTTGAATCTTAGTAAACTTGCAGCAGATTCAAATCTTATTAGAGTTGTGTCTGTCATTCCCGAACCCTGGGTTCTCCTGAGCCTTCACCCCTGTTCTCCCTCGGTCTTTGATCTCCAAGAGAGTCAGTCCGCGGCACTGGAATGTTGTACGACCAAGTGTGGGGTACGAAGGCTCTAAGGGGGTCGTTGGCACAGGGGTGGTCATTAAACACTCTGTGGGTCTGGAGGCTGTGGAGAAGGCTCAACAGGTAAGAGCACTGACTTTTGATGGGCGGGGGCTGAGTTTGTGTTGTGATCCAGCTGCCCTCACTCCCCCTGACCGGCAGGGGAACTTCCTTTTGGTCTGTAATTGACAAGGATGTTTGTGTTCTTTCTGGCCGGTGGGTCTCCACAGAAGGAGTAGAGGTATAAAAGGTTGCTGGGCAAAATAAAGGTTGCTGTTCTTCCACCTGAAAAGAAGCCTCCGTGTCTCAATCCCGGCACCCCCCACCACCAGTCTCGGCTATCCAGGCTGCGCTTAATGTCTCCATAAGAGCTCACAGCTGTAACCCCAGTTCCCAGGGACCTGAGGCCTTCTTCTGGCATCTATGGGCACTAAGCATGCAAGTGGTGCACACATTTGCTTACATGCAGGTAAAACACCCATAAAACTAAAGAAACCACGATGCTGGGCTTTGGCTGATGAAGGTGAAGGAACATGGGTGACGTGCAAAGCAGAGAGTAGAGTGGATACGTTCAGTAGCAGCCGAGGGAGCTGGCCAGCACCACTTCAGGGAGGCCTCTTGTCACCGGCAAGGACAATGGCAGTGGATGTTTGATGCAGGTAAAGACAGCTTCATGCATGTGTGTCAGCCGAGGAGTTTTGTTCAGAGACCTCTACTCAGGCAAAGATGAGATTCCTGACTTGAAAAAAAAAAAGAATTTAAAAACTGCCAGTATGGAGGCTGGAGAGATGACTCAGCAGTTAAGAGCACTGACTGCTCTTCCAGAGGTCCTGAATTCAATTCCCAGCAACCACATGGTGGCTCACAACTATCTGGAGACATCTTCTGGCCTGCAGGCATACATGCAGGCAGAGCACTTTATGCATATAAATAAATAATTTTTAAAAAAAGAACTACCAGCCGGGCGATGGTGGCGCATGCCTTTAATCCCAGCACTCGGGAGGCAGAGGCAGGCGGATCTCTGTGAGTTCGAGACCAGTCTGGTCTATAGAGCGATTTCCAGGACAGGCTCCAAAGAAGCCACAGAGAAACCCTGTCTCGAAAAACCAAAAAAAAAAAAAAAAAAAAAAAAAAATGAAGCAAAGTTCAAGTTTATTAGGAGGAGGCATTAACAGATTTGAACACGAGGTTGATGAGAAAGAGAGGCATCTAGAAAAGGACAGAGAAGATCGAAAGATGGATTTTAGCTTCTCAAGACAGTTACTGTTTCAGTCATCTTTCTTTGACTGGATTTATCCATTAAGTGAACCATGGGAAAAATTTACCAAACAAAATTACCAAAATATCCACATCCTTATTTTCAAGAAGGAAGAATATACTTGTAGCTCATTGGTAACTAAATTTGGTCTCTGATGGAGGTTTCCAGGCCTCTCCTGGATCAGGAGAAATGACTGGGGAAGGCACACGTCAGTGTGGAGAGGAGACACGCTCAGGTCTGGGCTGGACTCAGTTCCTCATGGCGTGCTCAAAGGATTCAAACACTTGTGCACAGATGTCAATTGTGGAAAGAAAAGTCAGGAGCTTTTGAAGTCACACGAGGTGGGTGTCTCACCCTGTAGAAGAAAATGGTTAAGAACAAATTCTGAGTTAAGATTGTGAAGTCGTGATACTGACTAGGCAGCCGTACTAAACAGATCCCAGAAAGAGAGTGACCACAGCTCAGGAGTGTGTTCTTGGGGTACTTCCTGTCCCAGGCAGATCCCTGGGCACTGTGCCTGTCTAAAGCAGTCCAGAATAAGACCTGTTAAGAGCCCACAGCAATAGGGCCAAGAGAGAAATGTGTGAGCCACGCCCAATGGGTATCTGTCCACTCTATTGCAAGGGTCTCAGGAACCACCTTCCACTAATTACTGGCAGTCAAAATATAGCTGCCTCTTTCCCACCTGTGGGAAGAACCAACCAGTGACAGACCAGTGATGTAGTGATGTGGGATTCCCCGCTGTATGCTGTGAATACCATAGGTTAATAAAGAATCTGTCTTAGACCTGGCAAGGCAGAATAGAGGTAGGTGGGGAAAACTATATTGCATGCTGGGAGAAAGACGGCAGAGTCAGTGAGACATTGTGTGCCCCCTCTGGAAACAGACACCGGAAATTTACCCGGTAGGCCACAGCCTCGTGGCGATGCACAGGTTAATGGAGACAGGTTAATTTAAGATATGAGTTAGCAGGGCTGGAGAGATGGCTCAGTGGTTAAGAGCATTGCCTGCTCTTCCAAAGGTCCTGAGTTCAATTCCCAGCAACCACATGGTGGCTCACAACCACCTGTAATGAGGTCTGGTGCCCTCTTCTGGCCTGCAGATATACACACAGACAGAATATTGTATACATAACAAATAAATAAATATTAAAAAAAAAGATATGAGTTAGCCAGAAATACGTTTAAGCTATTGGCCAAACAACACTACAAATAATGTGGTTTCTGTGTGTTTATCTCGGGGCTGAGCAGCCGGGAACAAACAAGCAGCCTCCTACAACAGACCAGGGATGCCGTAGAGTCATGAGTGTGGGAGGAAACTCCTAGTCCAATCCTAGGGACCTTTCTAGAACTGTGACTGCAGCTCTGTGAGAGGAGGAGGAAACACAGTGGAAGATTGTACACACAGAGGGCTAACTGGCCTCCTGTGTTCTCAGCAGGGGCCTTTTCTGTGACATCTGTCTGTGGGGAATCAGAATCAGGTCTCTAACAAGAGGGTGATGGGTCTGTTCATTATTTCCTTTCTGCTTTATAACAGAGTTAATGTTATCATAGAGGCCCCAGCCCCTGTACATGGGTACAACTTTGCTCTTATGGGACAGGTGCATTCATAGCTTGGGCTTGAAGTCCTTAGGGAGACAAGAACTTAAACCCCACCCCTTCCTTACCTCTGCTTCTTCCATATCAGAAAAGTCACCACAGTTCCCAAAACCAAAGCTCCAAGAACCAGGCCAGTAAGAATCGCCATGAGGAAGATGTTTGGTGGAGGAGGCTCTGATGGAGGAGAGGAAGGAAGAGTGAGGGCTCTGACACTCACCCTCAACCCTGATCCCGCCCTGGTTCTTCATTCCCTGACAGCAGACTCTCTCACCACACCCACTCCTTACCCCACGTCAGGATCAGGGGCTCAGGGAACCCCTCATGGTTCACATGGCATGTGTATCTCAACTCCTCTCCAGAAGGAACCACCACGGCTGCCCACTTCTGGAAGGTTCCATCTCCTGCAGGCCTGGTCTCTATCACCTCCATATCCTGGGTGTGGTTGTTCCCAGCCTTCTGCCAGGTCAGGGTGATCTCAGCAGGGTAGAAGTTCAGGGCCCAGCACTTCAGGGTGACATTTCCTCCGGGTCTAACTTGACGGGTCACATATGTTTGGGGAGGGTCTGAGGGGAGCAATTGGAAAATTCAGGCATTTGGCATTCCTCCTGGGGATCAAGCAGTGCTCATGTGACCATCCCCAGAAAGGGTGGGAGAGGTGGAGGGGAGCAGAATTCACCCAGCAGCCTAAACTTGGGATCTGGATGAGGAATTCCTTGGAAATGTTCAGAGTGATCATGAGCCAGCACAGAGCTGAAGGCTCTGAATCTCACTCTATGTAAACAGACTTCTGACTTCTGGTTCTGACTGGGTGGAGGAGGCGGGGGAGGGCTTAAGACACTCAGCAACCCTGGAGTCAGACACATTCAGTGTCTTTGTGCATGGACAGTGAACAGGCCTGAGAGAGGCCCTGATTCACAGTGCAGCTGTGGAACGGACCCGCTGCCTGATTGACACCCTGGACTATCCTGGGGGAAGGGCGAATCCTCTGGAGAGTTTCTCTCTCATGTTGAGTTAGGAAACTCAGGAGCAGTCTTATGCCTTTGATGCAAGACAGTGTAAATCCTGCAGCTGCTCCCTGCTGAGGGAGGAGGCCTCAGGAGACAGGGGTTCTAATCTCAGAAGAAGGAGTTGGTAAGCGCCCCTCTTACCAGAGCGCAGCAATGTCTCCTTCCCGAGGTTCAGGCATCTACGAAGCATTTTCACGCAATCCCCCAGCAGGTAAGTCCTCAAGTATTCTGCTTCTTCCACCCAGACGCTTTTTAGAATTTGAGCTACCTTGCCCTCTGCAGTCCAAGAGCTCAAGTTCTCGTTCAGGGCGATGTAATCGTGGCCATAGTAGGTGACTTGATAGTGCCCTCGGAGGAAGTTCCCATTATTTTCCACAGCGCAGCCGTACACCTTCTGTAGGGTGTGATATTCTGCCCCACCCCCATTCAACCATCAGTCACTGCTGCTTCTCCCCCTCCCGGGTTTTGTCCCAAACTAACCCTGTTCCCGGATCACAATCCTCTACTTAACCCTGGACCTGGAGATCTGGAGTGGAACTAATTGGACATGGGAGGGTTTGTGACCTCGGATCTGGGATGACTCACCGCCGTCCTTGCTGTGTCCGTAGTACTTCATCACGGCCCGAAAAAGCTTTCGGTCGCTCTGTGACTGGTACAGGGCTTCCTCTGTTTGATTGTGCCAATACTCAGGCGGCTCCTGCTCCATCCAGGGAGCCCGAGGTTGCACGCTCACAGTCGCTGCTGTGCTATCGAATCCCTGGACCTGTGTGGTATCAACGTAGCTGACGTAGATGCACCGTGGCTCCCAGATGTCCGGTCCATAAACCACGGTGTCGAAAAACTGCAGCCAGTGTGAGCCTGGGGATGATGCGCACTGAGACCCTGACCTGGGCCCAGGGCTGGCTGGTGGACTGGGAAGGGAGGAGAGCAGGGGTGGTGAAGGGAGAGGGGCAGGGTCCTCCAGCTGAGGGAGCAGGAAGGTCTGGTTAGGCGATGGAGGAGATGCAAAGATGAGGATTTCCAGTGTGGCACCCTGCTCCCCTAAAGGTCATTTCCCTTCAGGTCCCACACCCACCTGCACAGTTCTGGGTCAGGGGCAAGGCCAGCACCAGCAGCAGAAGGGTAGAGGGTCTAGGTGTCTTCATCCTCCGAGATGAGTGGCATCTCAGCCAGGACCGGTATGGCTTCTCTTTATAACTCTGATGTGGAGGAGGCTGACTGGCTTCTCTAAGAATTCCCAAAGGTGGTGATGTACATCTGGTGGGTTGGGTCATGGAGAGATGAACTTAGAAATAGTCCTGCTTTGAACCCAGTTCTGCAGCCTGGTATCCTGGGATCAATGTCTGAACACAAGTTGCTTTACCCTGATCCCCAACGTCCTGCTTCTGGTCACAACATCCTTGAGTCCTAGCCCAGAGCCCAGAAAGTCAGTAATTCTCAAAGGTTTTGGTGTCAAAATCTGTACATGGCTTAGACACGGTGTAGCCATCAATGGGGACTGTACACCTGTGGATTACACCAATTCATGTTTGCACGTTAGGAACAAGAGGGTTTGAGACATTTGGTTCTGTGTGGACATTAATAGCCGCTTTCAATTAAGTAGAATAAACAGAGAAAATGTTTTCCAAAATGAAACGATGCCATGCAAAGGTCTTTTTGGCTGCTTAACATCTCTGGTCATCCTCATCTTCATCTTTCCCACTACAAATTGTGTGGGCTTTGTATGTTTCCTTTAAATTGCAGAAAAATACAGTCTCATAGACATATTTTTAGGAGAAATAATGTTAAGATTCACTTTTATTTGTATGTATTTTTGTGTGTCTCTGTGTGTATGCAAGGAGTATGAATTCATAAGACCCAGAAGAGGTATTGGGAAACCCTGGACTGGAGTTACAGGAACTTGTGCTGGGAAATCAATTCAGGTCCTCTGCAAGGGCAGCAAGGGCACTTCATGGCTGAACCATCTCCCCAGGCCCAGCAGAAATAGTCTCATGAACATCTCCAAATAACTGTAGTTTTCTTTTGAGGCAGGGTCTCAGTGTGAAGCCCTGGCTGGCCTGGAAGTAGCTATGTACACCAGAATGACCTAGAACTCAGAGATCGGCCTGCTCCTGGCTCGAGGTTCCTGGGATTAAAGCAACGTACCAACCAAGTGGGCTAATTGTGAATTGTTTTCTCATTGATACATCACCAAGTTGGGACAGGTGGTACTTTCTCAAGATTCTTTACACTGTGGACTCAAAACACCACTGAGTCCTCCTCATCTGCTGCGTCCACATGCAGAGGGGAGTCTTGTGTATTGACTGGATGCTATGTGAATGAGTCTTATTTTAAAGTAGGGCTTCTTTGACCAACTCCTTTAAGTACTAGTAATCAAAAACTCAAGTCTTTAATCTGGTCACACATTTCATAGGAAGTTTTGGAAGCCTTAAGAAGTCTTAACTGATGGTGAAGAGTTCAAGAGCTGAAATCACTAATGCTATCTTGAGAGCTTAGATTTTATCTTTGTTGGAGTCGACTAGGGAAGGGTGGTGGGCGATGAATTAGCTTTTACACTTTTTGTGGTGGAGGAGGAAGACAATACACCTCTAACCATAATGCGAAGGACGCAGAGCGGGCAGGAAGAAGGGCTCCACCAGCTGTGTGGCGCAGGGGATGCAGGTGCAACAGTTTGAGAAGTAGTTGTTTAGCAAGGCGGTTTCTGTTTTCAGCTTCCTGGGAGGAGGCCCACTTCTTGTGAACGAGGGCAGTGTAGGCTGGCTGGTGTAATTTCTGAGAAGTTAGCAAGAACCACTATTCCTGCCATTTCCAGTGATGCCTCTGAGTTCAGTCCTGGTCAGCGGCTCAGGTCACAGGGCTGGATGCTGTCCTAAGACGATGTCCTCTCAGCACTCTGCCTCCGGAGATCTGGCTGGAGCTGAGGTTTTCCATTGCAGAGCTTGGAACAAGCTTCTGGAGATTCCTTAGTGACAACGTGTTTTCTGATCTCTTGTTTGTGGCCTTCCCTCTGCTGCTGGCAAGAGTTACTCAATGGCTTAGCTAGAGCAGTGGTCCTCAACCTTCTGAGTGCTGTTCCCCTTAATATGGTTCATCTTGTCGTGGTGACCCTTAACCACAAAACTGTTTTTCCTTGCTGATCCATAGCTGTAACTTTGCTCCTGTTATAAATGCATATTTTTGGAGATGGAAGTTTGCCAAAGGGGTCACTGAGCTGGAGAGATGGCTCAGTGGTTAAGAGCATTGCCTGCTCTTCCAAAGGTCCTGAGTTCAATTCCCAGCAACCACAAGGTGGCTCACAACCATCTGTAATGAGGTCTGGTGCCCTCTTCTGGCCTGCAGGCATATACACTGACAGAATATTGTATACATAATAAATAAATATATTTATTTATTTACTTATTATAAATAAATATTTTTAATATTTATTTATTTACTTATTATGTATACAATATTCTGCCTGTGTGCATGCCTGCAGGCCAGAAGAGGGCACCAGACCTCATTCCAGATGGTTGTGAGCCACCATGTGGTTGCTGGGAATTGAACTCAGGACCTTTGGAAGAGCAATCAGTGCTCCTAACAACTGAGCCATCTCTCCAGCCCTAAATAAATAAATATTAAAAAATAAAAATATTCTCTGATAATGTATTAGCAGAATTCTTCCAATGAAACAGGGCAGGATGGGGCATGCCATTATCCTAGCACTCGGGAAGCAGAGGAGGTCAAGGCTTTCCTGAGTTACAGGAGATTATTTTCTCAAAAAAACAACAAAATTCACATAGTAATTGTATACGTTTTGTCTACAAGTCTCATGTGATAAATTACTACCCTCTTTTCTAGACATGGAAATAGACAGTGGTCTGGGTGTCATGGCAACCCAGGTCAGCACACTTGGGAGGTGGAGGCAGGAGGATTAGGGTCAAGGCCATGAAGATCAATGATGGACGGGAATGCACCTGCACAGTCTGATAGACTCTCCAGAGAACGTACTGGGGAAGTTGGACAATAGCCATCAGGAGAGGTGAGTGATGACCAGAAATCTCTAGTTTATATAGCAAAAATAAATAAATAAACTAGAGGAAATGTTAGAGAACAGACAGGGAAAGGTCCTCCTGCCACGTACTTAAACTAAACCGCATGTCAGGATCCTAAAGATGAACTTGGTGGGTATCCGGGAGTCCCTGACCTCTCTGGCCCTCTTTCCTGTTCCCAAATCTCCTTTTTCTCCTTTGCTCTGTCCTCACCACTTCAATAGGCTTTATTGTAAATGCGTGGCCATGACTAGCTTATTAGGGCTGTCAGAAGTCAGGTTTTGACCCCTAAAGAATTCTGTCGTCAGCACCACAAAGAGTCCTGTGTTCCGGTTCCTTATGTGAAGCGGTGACAGACAGAGTGACAGACAGAAACATCTCTGCTGCTGTCAGAGATGAGGGACACAAAGGAGAGTGACCCCAGGCTCGTGCGCAGTGCTGAGGACAGGTCTAACTCTGTAGAGTACACAACAAAACCTGATGGGGCTGGCACACACTGCACAGGCACACAAGAAAATCCGCCAGGAATAGTTGCGATGATTTCGACAAAACCATCAGAAGCCGTGAGTGATGGCTAGAATCCTGTAGCGTGTTATCAAAATATGAAATGTAACTTTACAGGGCAGAAGGAAAAAGTGTAGCATAAATAAAGAAAACCCAGAGACAGATCAGAAAAGCAATGTGGCAGTCACTGGTTGTTACCTTTACCTCAGACTGAATGGACTATCCTTGCTTCCAGGAATCTCAGAATGAGACTGAGCTGAGACCTATCTCCTCCCATTTTATATTCCTCTCTACTGCTGGGATTAAAGGCGTGCACCACCACCGCCCAGCCTCTAGGGCTAACTAGTGTGGCTGCTGGGGTTAAAGGTGTGTGCAACCACTGCCTGACCTGTATGGCTAGTGTGGCTGCTTTGCATTCTTCAGGCAAAGTTTATTTATTAAAACACAAATAATATACCACTATAAAAAAGACCCTAGTTCACGAAGGGATTTGGTGGGTCTAGAGAGCACTTTCTCCTAGTAGAAGGGACCAGGGCTATGGGAAGACAGAAGCTCCCTGAAAATCTTCTCAGTAACAGATATTTTAAGGTGGGAGAGAGGGGGCAAGGGAGACAAGAGTTGCAAACAGCCACAGCAGGAGAGCAGGAGAGATGCTGGAAAACCATCTCCCTTCAGTACCCAACCAGAGGAGTGGCCAAGTGCTGTTTTTCAAAGACTTCTGCCAAGCTGGTGTCTGGTTAGCCCCAGACCCTCCAGTAACTGCACTCTTGGGACAGTCATAGTGTGGGCATGAGAATATGTGCTGGAACCTGGCAGGGACACTGAACCGGAACATGCAGAATTCAGCGTGGTAGAAATCTCCTAGGCTCAGAGTCTGCTCAGACCATTAACACAGGTGGCCAAGTGTGGGCTCACTAACGTCAGAAAGGTCCTCACGGGGGCCAGGTCAGTATCCAGACTGCCCAGGGCATGGCTGGTGTGTGAGCAGCACCCGAGACCCAGCCCATGAAGCACTGCCTCGTGGTAGGAACACTGTCTCTAGTGATGTGAAATTGCACAGAATTGCCCGGTGTGCAAATGTCTGGGAACCCAGGAAGGAACACCAAGGGCATCAAGGCTGTAAGCAGCAAGCAGGTGAGACTGTATTCAGACTTCGTACCCTACACAGTTCACAGTTCTCTCTCTCTCTCTCTCTCTCTCTCTCTCTCTCTCTCTCTCTCTCTGCAGGTGAGACTGTATTCAGACTTTATACCTCACACAATCTCTCTCTCTCTCTCTCTCTCTCTCTCTGCAGGTGAGACTGTATTCAGACTTTATATCTCACAAAATCCTCTCTCTCTCTCTCTCTCTCTCTCTCTCTCTCTCTCTCTCTCTCTCTCTTCTCAGTAGGTGAGACTGTATTCAGACTTCATTTATACCAACTTTCTCTCTCGTTCTCTCTCTCTCTCTCTCTCTCTCTCTCTCTCTCTCTCTCTCTCTCTCTCTCTCCTACTCCTCCTCTCTCATACACTTGGTTTCACACTGCCAGTGAACTGCTACCACAGACCATGCATTTGGTGCAGCACACACAGATTCCATAAGGTTATCACACGTAATTTTCTCTATGGATTTTACTCAGTTCTAGTACATGAATGAATCATCCACCCTGGCAAGAAATTGCAAAACCGTATACTCATTCTTTTTTCAAAAAGGAAGGATGACGTTGTTGTTCAATGAAATCTTAAGTTCTGTCAGTAGTGGAGACTTCTAAGCCAGCCTCTGCTGAAAGAGAGGGAGGGCTGGAAACAGAGAGGCTCAGCGTAGGGAGGTCTCAGTGCTCTGGACTGGACTGGGTTCCTCCCTTGAGAACACAGCACTGATGGGAGACAGATACTCAGACATGATCAGATGCCGAGTGCAGGATGAAAAGCCAGGAGCTCTGGAAGGAACAGTGGGAAAGGGAGGACCAGAGCAAATTCTCTATGGTCCAGTCCAACGCAAGGTTCTGTCTCATCCTGTAAAGGAAAGAACAAGAAATAAATTCACATCGGGGTCCGTGAGTGGTGACACTGCGGAGACCATCACTTGCTCAAACTGCCTCAGTCCTGAGAATCAGGACAACCCAGAACATTACCTATGACTCTGCCCCGTCCCACAGGCCCTGCAGGGGCAAATCTGTATGAAGCTTGACAGAAGCCTCTGCATCCTGGCCTTGGTCTTGTCTGGGAAAAAGCAAAACATGACCTGATCAAATCAGATAGAAGATGGGACTAATGGAGGGGTAATAGCAGTCTACCCAAATCTCCGGAATCAGGCCCCACGTGGCCTGAACAGAGGTTCCTCGTATTTGACCTTTGTGAGAGTCCAGGTCAAAAGCAGATTCACGCGAGGTTCAGAGTGCCACCCCTAATCCTTATCTCTCAGATGTTTCCAGAAGTGCAACTGCAAACCCAGGGAAGGAAACACAATGCAATGTTGTACATGGAGAGGAATAGCTGGCCTCCGGCGTGTCTGCTACTGGCAGGGACCTTCTCCACAACTCTGCTGAGAGTCTGAGCTCTATTATCTGCAGCATACGTCATTTTCTACGTGCTTTACAAGGGAGTAAATCTCTGCAGGCAGCTGAGTGAGCACTTTGGTGTGGATATTTCTCTCTTCTTATGGGTTGGGGCGTGTACATGGCCCGGCTTGAAATCCCCTGAGAGACGAGATCTCAGACCTGCCCTTTCCTTATCTTCATTCCTCCTCTTCCACGTCAGACGTGATAAATCTTGTTACCTTGCTGTCTGTAGTCCAGGAGTTCAGGTCCTCCTTCAGGGTGCCACATCTGTGACCAGAGTAAGTAACTGTCGGTACCCTCAGGGACGGCGCCCTTTGTGCCCAAGTGCAGCCATGTGCATTCTTTAGGTTGTAATATCCTGGTCCTGTCGTTGTTGTCAGATTTGCTACAAGTTAGCACCTTACACAAAGTCAGACTCACCTTCACGCAACTGCCCCAAGACCTTTTTGACCCTGAAGTGCACCCAAAACTGGGTCTGGTCACCAAGTCCCTCCAGGTTCCAGAGTCTCCACAGGTCAGTTTGATGGGGACTCTCCCTTAGATAAGGGGTGACTTGCCTCTGTCTGTCAGGACACGGAGGGGTCCTGACCTTTGAACCAGGGTCACTCACCCACAGAACTCTGGTTATACAAGCTGAGCAATTTCAATTTTTCTTTGAAACCTTGTGTGATTTCGAGGGCTTTCTGCGTCTGTTTTCCCTAACACCTCCACTATGGGGCCCAGTGGCATGGCCCTGTTTCTGTGGAATCGCACAAACTGAGTGTCATCCACACAGCAGCAACAGAAGCCATCACACAGAAACGATATCAATTACAACAATGTTTGACCAGTGGCTCAGGCATATCCCCAGCTTGCTCTTACATCTTAATCTATTAATCTATGTGTTGCCATGAGGTTGTGGCTTACCAGTAATGTTCCGGCAGTTTTCTCCTTCGGCAAGAACATAGCATCTCCTTGACTCCACCTACTCTCTCTCTATATCTCTGTTCAGATTTCCCACCTGGCTTTATTCTGCTAAGCCATTGGCCAAAACAGTTTTATTCATCAACCAACAAGACAACACATATACAGAAGGACATTCCACATCAATTTTCGACATATTTTTAGTCATCTTTGTATACCAATTAATCACCAACAAAGGCAGGAAAGTGCAAAAACCACATATATATTCTTCCTTCAAGCAGGAAGTCTGAGGCTGTAGGATGGAGGGGACCCAGCCTTGCCTATGCTGTAACAGGAACGGGAGCAGGGAAAAGACACAGGACTGTGTGGCTCCCAGGCTCAGTGCTCAAGGCTGGACTGAGCTCCTCACTTTTATACACTGTGCTGACAGGAGACAGCCACTTGGGCACAGTCAGATGCCAGTTGCAGGAGACAAAGTCAGAAAGCAAACTCTTCAAGTCATAGGAAAGGAGAAGCTGGCAGCGATCTTGGATGGGTCAGGCCCTGGCATGGACTGCACGTGGCCGTGCTGCTTGACTTTGGGGATCACAATTCTCCAGTACCCTCTCCCTTTTACTTCTAATGACTCCGCTATGATGCCTTTCCCTTTGGGAAATTTTGTGCAGACTTTAGTGAAGTAAGTGTGTACAATGGTAGTGTTAATCCCAATGGCTAGACTCAGACTACTACCACAATTTGAGCCAAATTTGAGGCAACCTTGATTTTTGTTGGGATACACCCAAGAGCTGGCCAGTGACTGCCTTCTAAGTTGGGTTAACTAGAACAGCCCCAAATCCACTTCTTGGGCTTCATTTAAGGCGTAGTTTTACAAAAGGGAAACTGTGGAGCAATAAGAAAATACAAAAAACAGCCGGGCAGTGGTGGCGCATGCCTTTAATCCCAGCACTCGGAGGCAGAGGCAGCCGGATCTTCTCTGTGAGTTTGAGGCCAGCCTGGTCTACAAGAGCTAGTTCCAGGACAGGCACCAAAAAAGGTACGGAGAAACCCTGTCTCGAAAATCAAAAAAAAAAAAAAAAAAAAAAAAAAAAAGAAAAAGAAAATAACAAACAAACAAACCCTTAAAAATCATGTGATCACCCACCATGTGATTAGGAGGGGTCAGGGTCGGGGAATTCTGGAGTACGTCTTTAATCCCAACTCTCTGGAGGCAAAGACAGGTGGATCTCTGAGTTTGAGGCTAGCCTGGTCTACAGAGTGAGTTCCAGGACAGGCTCCAAAGCTACCGAGAAACCCTGTCTCAGAGGAAAAAAAAAAACCAACAACCCACAACAACAACAAAAAACAAAACGACAAAAATCAAAAACAAATCAAGCTCATGGGTTGGGACAGGTCAGGTTCCAGGAAACAGAACTACTCAATACTCACAGTAAATAGTAACTTGTTTTTAAAAATACAGCATACTGGCTCCTACCTTTAAAATGAAGTCAGGCAGGTTCCTCATCAGCCTCTTTAAACACAACAATTCTTTGGAAATATTCTTTCCACAATGACACCATGTAGCATGATAACTCTGCCTACTCCCGCACACGTTAACACCAAGTTGCTAGAAAACTTAGCTGAGTAACACACACTTTATATGTGATAACCACTATCGATGAGTTCCTAAGGTCGTCTACTCAGGTTCACACATTTGTCTGGCTTTGTCTTTGCTCACTTTTAAACTTTAGCTATTGGGATAAACTAAGCCATGCAAGAAGCTGAAGTAATGGAGCGTCTACCCCGGCCCCCCAAGAAAGCCCCTTTCTCAAGGCCAGGCATTTAGACAAGTCCTCAGTTCCTCAGCAGTTTGAAGAAAGTTCCTACTTGCTAGAAAGAGAGACAAATTCTTAACTCTTGTAAGAGGAACTTGTGGCCCTTGACTTGTGGCAGGTGCCTAAAAACTCATCAAGGTCAATGCTCTAGCTTCCTCAACTCCAACCCCCGATCTCAAGCCACACCCCAGCTCACACCATTTGAGTTTTAAGGTGGATTCTTCTCTCCACCCGGATCCACCCTCAGATCTTATCCACCTTCTCCAGACTCCACGCATCCTCTGTGCTTGAGGACCCTGCTTCACTATACCAGACAGAGGCTGGATGGTGAGAGATCGCTGTGCCTCAGGTCTGCTGGCTCTCAGATCCCCTGGCTCTCACTAATCTGCCACATCTATGTCTGGCAAGTTGAGCTCACTTCATCCACACAGACTGAATGGCATGTCAGGACACTTCTCAAAAAGAAAATGCCTAAATGAACAATATCTGTCCAAAGTTGGAACCCTGCCGCACCTGCCATACACAGTGGATAGAACTCATCTTCCTGCCCACCCTGTGGGGTTTTTTGCAACATACTTAACAACTCTATGATGCTTCTGCTTAAATATAAAATGTGATTCAATTATTTCCCCTCTCAGTCCTCCTGCAGCCCAATACAGCTATCATAAACTCTAAGCTCTCAGGAGAACATTACCATTTTGAAGGCGTTTGAATTCCTCACCATAAGCTTTAACCACTTTAAATGCTTACGGATTTCTCTGGTGAAGTTCATGATGATATTAACAAGTGAGATTTGCTAAAATTTATTTCAATGCACGAACACTGAAAGACTGACGAACTTAGCCAACAATATTCTCCTTTTTATTTTATTTATTTATTTATTTATTTTGTTTTCAGGCAGGGCTTCTCTGTGTAACATCTGTGTCCTGGAACTAGCTCTTGTAGATCAGGCTGGCCTTGAACTCACAGAGATCTGCCTGCCTCTGCCTCCCAAGTGCTGGGATTAAAGACATGCACCATCACTGCTCAGCTAATATTCTCCTTTTAAAAATTAAAGTGTAGGGGCTGGAGAGATGGCTCAGTGGTTAAGAGCATTGCCTGCTCTTCCAAAGGTCCTGAGTTCAATTCCCAGCAACCACATGGTGGCTCACAACCATCTGTAATGAGGTCTGGTGACCTCTTCTGGCCTGCAGGCATACATATTGTATACATAATAAATAAATATTAAAAAAATTAAAGTGTAATAACATAACATCCACTCATCAAGACTCTCCTATGAGCCAAGTGGTGGTGGCACACTCCTTTAATCCCAGCACTCGGGAGGCAGAGGCAGGCGGATCTCTGTGAGTTCGAGGCCAGCCTGGTTTACAAGAGCTAGTTCCAGGACAGGCTCCAAAGTTCCAAAACTACAGAGAAACCCTGTTTCCAAAAACCAAAAAAATTTTTTCTATAAATGTGAATGTAGCATACTATTAAGGATTCAATGATATTTCAGATTACTGAATGTAGGTAGGCTGTAGGAACCTGCTCCTGCAAGATCAGCTAGGGTCTCTGGATAAGGGATCCTCGAGGCCACAGAAAAGTCAGAAGACAGGATAGAATCGGGAGGTCTGTCTGGTTGTACCAAAGCAGCCAAACAGCTCAGAGTTCATTTCAGAGCTTGCTTATATCCAAGAGCAGAGCAAAGCACAGCACAGATGTCAGTCAGTGTCTAACCACAAGACCATTCCTGTCCTTGAGTGAGCAGCCTCCTCTCCAACAGGTGCTTGCTGCTCGGAAGCAGCCTCAATTTCTATCTTGATGTTCCTGGGTTTTGTCGTCAGCAGTATACGGTCTACTAGATGGAGTGTTCTTTCTCACAGGCTAACTCAGAAGTCTCTCACAGCCCTGGAGGTTATAGGAAAAAGCAGAGCAGGCAACCTTGAACTCAAATGAATTCTTTTTTTTTTTTTTTTTTTTTTTTGGTTTTTCGAGACAGGGTTTCTCTGTGGTTTTTTTTGGAGCCTGTCCTGGAACTAGCTCTTTTAGACCAGGCTGGTCTCGAACTCACAGAGATTCGCCTGCCTCTGCCTCCCGAGTGCTGGGATTAAAGGCGTGCGCCACAAATGAATTCTTTAAGCCAGAAATGACTCCAGATGGAAACTGAGTCACACGTGGGCTCCCACAGTAGCCCCTGTCTCAATCTAGTGAGTTGTCAAAGGTAAAAATGTACATTTAAATTAGTGTGGTGGCCCAGGCTTTCAATCTCAGCCCTCAGGGGACAGAGGCATGGGGATACCTGTGAGTTCCTGATGAGTTCCTCACAAAAAAAAAAACAAAAGTTAAATCATCTGAAGATGCTAATAAAAATCTTCCCCCTCCCTCTGACTGGAGTGGCTACACTCTTTAGATCACCAAAGTCGGAATCCTAAAATCTGGGAGCGCACAGGAGCCTGTGTATCCTACTCTATGGTTTCTACCGCCCTCTGCTGGCGGGAATTGATAACTGCAGCCCAACATTCATAGACACATCAGCATACAAACGTGTGTGTACGTGTATATATATGTGTGTGTGTGTGTGCACGCGTGTGTATTTATATATACAAAAAATAAAAAATGAATCTAAAGGTATTATTTATTTATTATGCATACAATATTCTGTCTGTGTGTATGTCTGCAGGCCAGAAGAGGGCACCAGACCTCATTACAGATGGTTGTAAGCCACCTTGTGGTTGCTGGGAATTGAACTCAGGACCTTTGGAAGAGCAGGCAATGCTCTTAACCACTGAGCCACCTCTCCAGGCCTCTAAAAGTATTCTTCCTGTGTATTTCTGCGAATCTGCACTGCTTGCATTGCACATAAGACTAAAAGGTTAAAGAGAAGAACCCAAAGGACCACTAGTAAGAAAGACCAGAATAAAGACAGGCAGACATGAAAATAAACGTCTATTAGTTCCACCATATCATTGTATTTCGGAAAATAGCTGTTCCTTTTTGTAAATATTCTGCTTACATGTGCTCTATCATTAATGTCCTCAATGAGGCAAGTGTTCCAAAATCCCCTGTTCCTAACGCGGTGAGCATAGACTGATATAATCCACACAAGAGTGAGTACCTTTGAGGGCCAATTAACTTCCAAGACTCTGTAAACATCTTGACATGTGAATGATCGAGAATTGATGATGCCATGGCTTCTGCACTGGACTCGGAAGTATATTGTGACCAGGACGAGGGCAACAAAGATCAGGGTGAGCGACCTGTTCCCAGACACCACTCCCAGGATGCTAGGTCAGAGAGCTGGAACTCAGTCAGGAAAGCAGGGCCCAGGAGATTCCTCTGCCTGGAGTTCACCTTTCCGTGACCCAGTCTCACTGCTTCACTACCACTGGGAATTCTTAGAGAAGCCAATCAGCCTCATCTACATCAAGATTATAAAACCAACACAGACTAGCAGGACTCGGAGTCCAGTCTTCAAGCAGGATGAAGACATTTGTTCCCGAGGCTCTCCTCCTGATGCTGGCAGCCACCCTGGCTCTGACCAGGCATCCAGAGGGTGAGTGTGGGTGTCAGGAGGGAAAGGACCTAACCTGGGAAACAAAAGGACTCCACCCCCAAGAGTGCCACATGGAGAAGTCTGTCTCTTTCTTAACCCACCCACAATCTTCCATTCCCTTTCCCATTTTGCATCCGGGCCCCCAACCTGCTTTTCTCAGACCTGGATGCAGAGCAGCACAGGGTCCTAGGTAGGGGGTTGAGATCTCAAGGCCCACTGCCTCTAGGTTCACACTCGATGTACTATTTCCAAACTCTCCTCACCTGGCCTGGCCTCATGGAGCCCCAGTTCGTCACGGGTGCCTTTGTGGATGACGTGCGGTTTGAAAGATTCAACAGCAAAGCTCAGCCTCCGAGGATGGAGCACTGTGCACTGTGGGTGGATCAGCAGAGGCCAGAGTATTGGGACGGGAGGACACAGCTGATGCTGGAACAAAGCCAAATGTTCAGAGAAACGCTGAAGGAAATGCTCCACGTCTACCAACTTAGTGAAACTGGTGAGTGAGCCCAGAGCAGAAATCCCTTATTTTATGCTCCCAGTGGGGTGGCCCCAGTGTGTCACGTTTGAGATTTACCCCAGTGAAATGTGATCCATGGAGGCCAGGCTGAAGAGGGACACTGACCCAGTTTTCTGTGCAGTTTAAGTCCAAATCCGGTCATTTAGAAAGGCCATATGGGAGGGACCAAGCCACTGGAGGGCCCCACCAAGGAACCTGGTTGTGGCTGAGAGTGAGGGTTTGGCCAGGATATCACACAATCCAGAATCTGTATGGCTGTGATTTGCTGTCTGGATCATACTCCAATCACGGACAATACAAATTATCCTTCAACGGCCACGATTACGTCGTCCTGAACGAGGACCTCAGAGCCTGGACCTCCATGGGCAAGGCAGCTGAGATGCTCAGGCGTAAGTGGGAGGAGTCAGACTTTGCACAAGTAGTCAAGACTTACTTGGAGAAGGAATGCGTGAAGCTACTCCTCACACAGCTGGACTACGGGAGGAAGGTTTTGCTGAGAACAGGTAAGAACAGATACGGCCCCATCTGCTCTGAGACAGGAGGCCCTGTCCCCTGAGGATTTCTCCTCAGCGGGGAGCAGCTGGCATACTAACTCAGTCTTGCATCACTGGGGAAAGAGTGTCATGGGTTTTCTAATTCAACAAGAGAGAGGGACTCTCTAGAGGACTAGGCCTTCTCTCAGGGCAGTTCAACCAGTCAGTTAACAGCATTTCCCTTCCTTATCTGCATTGCGAATCGTGACCTCTCTCAAGCATGTTCCCTGCCCATGTACTTTGGAGGTCTGTCCCCATCAGTCAGAACCAGAAGTCCATATTCTTAGAATGAGATCTGGAGTCTCCTTCTCTGCGCTGGCTCATGCTGATTGAAACTTTCCAAGGAATAAATTACCCCATCCTTATCCTGAGATTAGGCTGATGCGTGGTACCTGTGTCTCTCCTTCAATCTCCCTTCCATTCAAAACAAGGTTACAAGAACATTGATGGGTCCCCAGAAAGAATGCAAAATGACTGAATTTCCCAGTTTGTTCCCCCCCAGATATCCCACAAGTACATGTGACTCATAAGATCAGAGCGGATGGGAAAATCACCCTGAGGTGCTTGGCCTTGAACTTCTACCCTGCTGAGATCACCCTGACCTGGCAGAAGGATGGGAGCAACCAGACTCTGGATGTAAAGCTGGTGGACACCAGGCCTGCAGGGGATGGAACCTTCCAGAAGTGGGCAGCTGTGGTGGTGCCTTCTGGGGAGGAGCAGAGATACACATGCCATGTGTACCATGAGGGGCTGCCTGAGCCCCTCACCCTGAGATGGGGTAAGGACTGGGAGTGAGCACAGAGCCTATTCTCAGAGAGTGGGAGGTTTGGGGAGAACTGGAACAGGGTCATGGTTGATACCTGGAGGTCAGAGGCCTCACTGTCCCTTCCGTTCTTCTGTCAGAGCCTCCTCAGCCCTCGGTCCCCATCATGCCAATTGTGACTGGCCTGGTCCTTGGAGCTGTGCTAATCGGAGCTGCGGTGACTTTTCTGATGTGGAAGAGGAGGACTAAAGGTAAGAAAAGGGCGGGGTCTGAGTTCTTGTCTCTGTGGGTTTATCTAGCCCAAGCTGAGAGTGTTCCCTGCCGCATGAGAGCGAAGTTTCACCCACACGGTTGCTCGTTCTGTCTTGTGCTGATGCTGACATTAACTCCAGTGTGAAGCGTAAGGAAATAATGAACAGATTCGTCCCTGCAGTGGTAGAGGAGGCAGAGATCTGGTCCTCAGCTCTCAGAGGTCAGAGGGGAAGGTCTCTACTAAGGACAGATACGCAGGAGTCCAGTTGGTCCTCTGTAAGGGCAATCTTCCATCATGTTTCCTGATCTTTCTCTGGATCTCTATTCCCAGTACTGGAGACTTCCCTGAGATAGACCAGGAGCTTCCTCTAGGCCCTCTAGATCCCGATGCTCCCATGAACTCTAATAAAGGATCATTCCCAGGAGTTAAAAGGTGAGGCAGCTATGTTCATGCTTGCCAGTCCTTATGCTGGGGGCTCGTGCCTGAGACACCTGTGCCAGTATAGACAGGAGCCAATGGGGGTTCTCAGACAGCCCACACCTCCTCGTTTATTTCATCTCCAGAGGCTTCGATCTGCTCTTGTTTCCCCTTCCACTGGGAGCTAACGTTTTAGGATGTCCAGCCTTCTGTTGCAGCTTTAAAAAGTGACATTTGCAAGGGCCTGGTGTGTGACAGGGAGAGGCCAGAGGAAAGCCTCTAGGGATTGGGGCCGTTTGGATGTGTGATGAGCTGCTCAGAATATCTCCGTCTAAGATACTGATCTGAATTTCTTCCTTGGTCTTTTCTCCTACAGGATAGGACAGCTGCACTGAGCCTAACAGGATTTAGTCTGTGTTCCCTTTTCCCACTGTGGCCTCAAGAACTGCTGACTTCGCTTCCTGCATCTGACTGTGACTGTGTCTGTCTCCTGTGAGCGCAGTGTGACCAGGTGATGAGTGCAGCCCTGCCCTGAGCAGCAGTCAGTCCCATCCACACACTGATCATCATTCCTTCCCCAGTCACCATCGCTGTTCCAACAGGAGCTGGGCTGGCAGACCTCCAGCTTGTACTGAGATTTACTTTTCACTGAGCTACAACTTACTCCGTTTTCTTGAAACTGAACATTTTTTATGGTTGTGTAACTTCTTTCACCGTGGGTATTTGATTAGTGTACTAAAGGTGAGTAAAACTTGGAGAAAATAAAGTCTCAGAATCTTCCAGAATCGTGTGTGCTGTGCTCTTGAGAGTTGAGGGCTATGTGTGTGTGTGTGGGGGGGGACAAGTGAGCCCTGTGTGTCCACAGTTACTGCTCCTTCACCCTGGGCTTTCACACAGTCCCTTCCCACCTCTGTCTTCTTGCTAGCTTCTAATCCCTCTCTTTCAATATGCCTGTCCCACCAAGACATGTGATCAAAGGATCTCAGGTACGTGGAGGGTCTGCCCAGGGTCTGTGCTGTTCTTTATGTTGGCAGTCAGTCTGTTCAGGCTTGAGTCTGATGTTCCATCAAGAGATGTTTAGATTCCTCGATTTTTTTCTCAGTTCTGTGATTGAGTCCGGAGCCAATGTCTTCTGTTGTGGACATTCACTGACACAACTGTGGAATGTTGCTGTCATTGTCCAACCATGGATCTCTGTGGTATTCTCACCAAATTTGTTAGAGCCCAAGCCTGGTTTCTGACAGACTAGGGGCTATAGTGTGTCAGCAGGCGGAGTTCTGACAACAGGACTTTTTGCAAGTTCAAGATCAATTGCCCCTTGTCCTAAATTTCTCCCAACTAGGTGTGTTGCTGTTCTTCCACCCACACAGCTGCCCTCCCCGCAGTTGCCTTTCTCTTTAAAACCCAGCCTTTTCTGTTACCTGGTCTTTTTTTTTACTACTCTCCTGGCCAGTCTCTTGGTCCAGGTGGCTCATCTTGGTCTGCAACTGCTCTGGTCTCTCCCCTCCCACACCCGCCCTCCCATGGCTCAGTCTGGTCCTGCCCACTATGGACTCCCCGCTATGTTCCTGTCTCTGGCTCTACTCACCCTTTTATCTATAATAGTCTTTCTCCTCCACCGTAGCTGGGAGTATTCATTTCCTTCCTTTGTTTATTTCATCTTTTTTCCCCCATTCATCTAGTGCCTTAAATGAGTTCTCTCCCAAGGAACTGAGCTGCTACAAGCCAAGCTGCTGGCCTTGCTCTCCTAATGTTTGTAGGGATCATTTCTTTCTGTTGACTTTGTCACCCTACAAATTTGATCCTAGAGTCTGCTAGTACAGCTGCTGCTTCCCTCTACCTTGGCAAACCCTCCATCTCTCCTTGCCTACTCAGTAAGTGTCCTCTCCCTGACTCCTGGGTTCTACGATGCCCTGGGTTACTCACCACAGGGGCAACTTTCTGCTCACTAAGACACTTGCCCCTCCCCAACTGGAACCCTCCCTGTCTCTCCAAAGCCTCCCCCAGTACAGATCTGCAGGTTTCCCCTCCACCTGCTCTAAGCACCTGTCTCTCCCCTTCTCCTGGGTAAGCGGCTCCAAGGAACTCTGCTTTTTCTACTTTTACTACAAAAGCCACAGTAGTGAGCCAGGAACTCCTTCACTCTCCAGTAGACTCTAATCACAAGGACAAGGGTTGCCTTTCTTCTGTGATATGCTGTATTTTTCTCGCTGACAAGCTTCTCAGTCCACGTGGGGAAGCCCAGATTGAAATTCTTGTCACACGCTTACCGGCATTTATTCCCTGTGCAGAGGGAACTCGGGGCATTTCCCCCACACCCTCCAGAAACTGTCTAGATCACAGAGCCCTCTGCGGCCACACTTTCTAACCCTCCCAGGTGCCTCCTCCTCCCTACCCTCTTCCTCACTCTGGCTCTCAGCCTCTGGCACTCTCCCATGCATCCCCACTCTCTAGGGATCTAATAGGTCTCCAGACAAGGAAGACAGCTTACCTTGCTACCAGGCTCTGAAAGGAGATAAACTCACCAAACAGATTTCAATAAACTTTTTACCATTCCTTTATTTAAAGGGTTTCTCTGTGGCTTTGGAGCCTTCCTGGAACTAGCTCTGTAGACCAGGCTGGTCTCGAACTCACAGAGATTCGCCTGCCTCTGCCTCCCAAGTGCTGGGATTAAAGGCGTGTGCCCCATCACCCGGCTAAGGTATTTGGTTTGCAATGACCGCTCTCATTAGCCAGCCATCTGTGTTCAATGGTTAGAAAGAAAACGTTTAAAGCTTATACAAGCTATAAAGATCTAAGAAGGTGTTTTCAGGTGTGTAAATACAATTTGTAAAGGTGTAAGAAAGTGATTTCAAGCATGTAAAATGAGAAATATTTTAGATTTTTTTCCCCTGTCTGTGCTATTGTGATATTGAGCTTCAAACGTTCAGGGTTTTAACTTTGGAGATTTTAAATTTCTTTTGGTTGTCTTCTGCGAGAAGACTTGAAAGTGCTTCTGAAACAAATATCTCTGTCTAATCGGAGTGTTAGTGACTTTAACAGAATCATTTTGAGTTCCTAGGCTTTTCTATGACTCACAGTCTCCTGCCTTTCTACCATGTGGATTTCAGTGCAGATTATAAACATGAGTAGTGTTAACATATCTAAAACATTCATCTCTTTTTATAAAGTTAAAAGAAATTCTTTTTTTTAAAGATTTATTTATTTATTATGTATACAGTATTCTCAGTACTCTGCCTGCAAGCCAGAAAAGGGCACCAGATCCCATTACAGATGGTTGTGAGCCACCATGTGGTTGCTGGGAATTGAACTCAGGACCTTTGGAAGAGCAGGCGGTGCGCTTAACCACTGAGCCATCTCTCCAGCCCCCCAAAAAAGAAATTCTTGTAAGAGTCAGGGAGTTGACTTTAATCCACCTCTCACAAGTCAAAGCCCCCCAGATACGGATTCCTGCTTACTAACAGCCAAAGGCTTCTCCTCTTTTGCTTCTTCTCGAGGGTGGAATCTCTCTCCTCCACAAACTAACAAGACCATGGGTCTAGATGTTTCAAATGTACACCCAGGATAAAAAACTAAACTAAACTCCTTAGCTTTACCTTCTCTCCGAGGTCTATCTGTCCCAGCAGATTTCACAGCTGCAGACCCTGCAGCAACTCCACAGCTCCAGGTGTTTCCTCAGAATATGTGTTCAAGTTGTGGCTTGCATTTCAGCCTTCCTGTCCAACCCCCCAAAATGATACTGCAACATCAACAGGAAGTAGTCATAGGAAAGACTTGTTAACAGCAGAAAGGCGGGGATATTAGGTCCCAAATTCTCAAATCAGGGCTAAGGGTGAGGTGTCCCTTGGACACAAAAAGTGGACCTGGCTGCCAGGTTCTCCCTGCATCCCTCAGTTCCTAGTTGTTACAGGCTCCTCCTGCCTTTCATATCCCTTCCTTTAAACTTCTCCAGCCTAGGAACTAGACTGTGCTTCTCTCCCCTGATGCCCTTCCCCCAGCTGCCCTTCCTTATATAATCCAAGCATTTTGGTCTCCTGGTCTCTGCCATCTGCCCTTTGTATGCCTGGCATCTTGGTCTGGCTCAGTCTGGTTGTATCCTCAACGGACTCTTCCGGATTTCCCTGTTCTCCCTTATATCTACAATAAACTTTCTCCACCACTGTACCTGGGAACAGGCTTGGCCTTCCCTTTTCTTTCTGCTTTTCATTCAAAGCCTAAAGCAGCCTTTCCACAGACTTTGCTTCAGTTCCTGCTTTCAGGTTCATGTCTTAGCTCCCGCACTAACTTCCTCAGAGATGGAGTGTGACCTGGGTTTGTCAGATGAAAGAAACTCTTTCCTCCTCACTTGGTTTTGATCATGGAGATTTGTCACAGAGACAGAAGAAAGAAGCTAATACAAATTAACTTAGAGCATTTAAGACAACTTCACAGCTACCCTAATGTCTTATTTTCAGAGAGCGCACTGTTTTCATTTTTTTAAAAAAAGATTTGTCCCAGCAATAGAAAAAGTGAGCAATCCAAATTAACTTAGGGCACGTAAGATAACTTCACAAATACCCTAAATTTTCATGTGCAGAAAGTACACCATTTTCATGATTTTTTTGTTCTTTTTTTATTTGTGTGTATGTTATACATGCCAAAAAAGCGGCAGCATCTGTGGAATCTAAGGGATGATATCAAGTCCCAAAGAACTATAAGAACAGGAGTTTGTGAGGGGCCCCTTGAGGAGTTTCTCAAATGAACTCAGGCCCACTGAAAGAGCAGTAAGCACCTTTAACAACCAAGTCTCTTTCCCATTCCAAGGGTAGTGATTTTGCCTGCTTTTCACGCTGGATCCTAGGAACTGGAAGAGAGCAAGGCGCTTGGCAGATTCTAAAACATTTGCTGAGGAGTAAACCTGAGAAACAGACTTCTTCAAAGTGGAGCCTAGAAAAGGAAAGGTTGATTGTGGATTTGATGGAGATCTTCTCCCGTATGCCTGTGAGACATCCTGTCCAGCCCAAGTTCCCCCCAGCACATCCGCTGCTTCCCACCTCCCACACTGCCAAACTACAGCTACATAGCCATGGGAATTACCCAATGCCACAGCCCCAAACTCCGGCCCCCAGATAAGATCAGAACTAAGGCGTGATGTGTGTGTGTGGACACAGATATGGTAAAGGAAGGCCACATCTTCACAGAAGCCAAGAAAAGGATAGAGGACAGACACCTACGTCCTAAGTCTCACAGACATAAAACAGTGGCCATTGCATTCCCAAGACTGACAATATGATATCATTTAGAAGGTTCTCTATGGGTAACCAGAGTATTGTATTCATGTGTAGAGATTACACCAGTGTCTTAGCTGGGAATCACCAGAGTTCTGCAGTAACACATTATCCTTCTCAGCTCCTGCCTCTTCTCCTCCATGTTCACTGGGGACATGGACTGTATGACCACCGACACAGCAACCAACTCCCATCCTAATTTCCATGGCTCCTTCAGACTCCCGTTTGATGAGATCACCAGTAAACCAAGGCTTATTGCAGGTGGACTGAGCTGGTCAGGAAAGGACCCTGACAGAGCAGTGAAGACATGGCAAGCCCAGACCAGGGACCAGATCTGGTCACTTCAGTGATAGACATCGGTCTTTGCTTTCCTTTGCTTCCTTGATTCTGTCAGCCAAATCAGCATCTGGGCTGGGACTCAAAAGGACGTTGTCAACAGGACAATTACGGGTTTCAGGGTGAGCAACTTGTCCCCAGACACTGGTTTCAGGGTACCAGGGAACAGAGATGGATCTGCAGGGGGAAAACAGAGTTCTGGAGATGTCTCTCCCAGTCATTAATCTTTCCAAGACAGTTAGTTTCCTGACACTCCCATTGGATATTCTTAGAAAAGACAGTCAGCCTCATGCCTTACATCAGATTTATAAAGTGAATAAGGAAAACTCTGCACTCAGTCCTGACCCACGACTTAGGTTGATGATTCCTTTAAAAATTATGTACTGGAGGACGTGTGTGGTCTAATGTCTGGGTTGGGAATCCACCTCTGGTCCTTTGCAAGAACTGTGAGTGCTTTTCATTGCTGAGCCATCTCAGCAGCTGTAGGAGGAATATTTTTATTAACCTTTTCAGATAATAGTATTTTTTTCCAGAGAGGATCTTACTGTGTAAATCTCCATGACCTGGAACTTGCTGTGTAAATCAGGCTAGTCAGAAACTCAAAGACATCCCCTGCCTCTTCCTCCTGAATGTTGAAATTAAGGGCATAGGGGATGGACTAGAGAGTTAGCTTAGCAGCTAAGAGCACTGGCTGCTCATCCAGGCAACCTGCGTTGGAGTCCTAGTATCCACAATGCTGGTCACAACTCTTTGTGACTCCAGTACCAGGGGACCCCATGCCTTCTTCTGGTATGCTCACAGTGCATAGACATAATGCAGTCAAAATATCCATGCACATAATTAATTTCCAGAATATAAGTAACAACTGTTTAAACCTAGTCAAGTATCAAGGACGAAAATCCCCAGTGAGCCCAGTGCTCTTGGAACAAAGGCAGGTGGATATCTGTGACCTCCGGGCCAACTTCAAAAACATAGTTTGCTGCATCCATTTATAGGAGAATCATGTTCATTGAGTGCATCTTGCTATTAAATTTTATTTTCAAAATTAGAATATTATTGACCAAGTTCATCAGTGTGCATATGTCTAGATGAATCTCTCTCCTGAATGATGGGTAGAGATTGAGGACAGGGTGGTTCCTTATTTACTTTGCCACTCTCTTCAGCATGAAGCTGACTGGTTCCTGTAGGAATTCCCTCTCGGAGTGACAGAGACTTGAAGTGTCATGGAAAGATTAGTGGAAGGGGAATTTCCAGTGCCCAGCTTCCCCACTGCAGATCCAACTCTGGACCACGGGATCCAGGAAGCAGTGTCTGGGGACAAGTTGCTTACCATGATACCCGTAATTGTCTTGTTGACAACAGGCTGTTGAGTCTTCGCCCAGATGCTTTTCTGTCTGACAGAATTAAGGGAATAAAGGGGAGTGAAGAACTATGTTTTTCACTGAAGTGTCGGGCTCTAGTTCCTGATCTGGGGGTCCCATGGCCTCCCTGTTATGTCGTGGTCCTTTCCCTGCCAGCTCAGGCCACCTGCAGTAAGACTGGGATTCCTGGTGCTCTTATCTCACAGGAGCCTGGGGGTGGCAAGGAAATTAGAATGGGTGTTTTCTCATGAAACCAGGCTAATCCCTCCACAGACCCCTAAACCAGGCATAGAGCATACTCCGGACACCTGTGGGGGATCTTATACGCACATGATATTACTCTG
The DNA here is from genome assembly GCA_902806775.1 of Microtus agrestis. Taxonomy (NCBI): domain Eukaryota; kingdom Metazoa; phylum Chordata; class Mammalia; order Rodentia; family Cricetidae; genus Microtus; species Microtus agrestis. Next base: position 799,819 of record CADCXT010006930.1, read on the forward strand.
CTAGGGGGTGTAATGACTCCCATTTCCCATCTCTCAAATTTAGGCCCCAGGTGTCCTTCCTAATGCAATGTTTTTGAATCCTATATCGATGTGGCCTCCCCTGCCTCACCTGTGTCCACAGAGCCATCACACCTTAGTTATGATCTTATCTTGGTGGCAGAGTTTGGGGCTGTTGCCTGGGGCAAGTCACATGACCACATACCTGTGTCTAGGGCAGGGTGGGACTTGAGGAGCTGCAGGCACGCTTGATGGGGAATGTTGGCAGATGCTCCTCATTCATTCCCAGTCCCTCAGACCTGAAATAACAACACAGAAACTGTATTAATTAAAATGCTGCTTTGCCTGTTAGCTTAGGTATATTCCTGGCTAGCTCTTATATCTTAAATTAACCATTTCTGTTAATCTGTGTATCGCCATGTGGCTGTGGCTTACTGGGTAAAGTTCTGGTGTCTGTTTCCTTCGGCAGATACATGGCTTCTCTCTGACTCTGCCTACTCTCTCCTCCTCGATCTGCTTTGAATCCCCACCTTGCCCCATTCTGTGCTGCAATAGACCCACAGTAGTTTCTTTATTAACCAATGGGAATAAAGCATATTCACAGCATACAGAGGGGAATCCCACATCACCTTCCCTTTTCTGTGTAAATAAAAGGGAAGGTTTTTAACTTTAATGTAGTAAAATTACATATAAAAAAACAGGTATCAATCAAGAATTACAGTTATATATTAATATCTACTTTATCTTTTATCATAACTAAGGAAAACTATAACTATCTATTCTTCAACTCCATCAAAGATCCCAAAGTATATAATATTACCTAAGTGAACAGGCGGTGCATTGTAAGCAACTTCTAAAAATCTACAATTGACAGAGACATCCGGCTGCCTGGACAGTCACCCAGATTTCTTCTGTACCATTGTAGCATCCATCCTCATCCTACAGTCACAATATGGATGGCAGACTTCTCCATGAAGCAGATCTCTTACACCTTGTATCGGCAAAGTTCATCAGTTGCTTTCTTCTGTGTCCTGGAAACCGTCTGGCAGTTCTCTCATGAAGTAGGAACCGTGAAGGACTGTCTCACCTTTGTGCAAGTTCAGCAGCCATTTTTCTGTGGGTCCTGCATGTCCAGTTCATAGAAAATAATATCAAGAAGTCCAGGAAGAACAGTTTCTTGTCCAAATGGCTAGCCAACTCCATAAGGAGCTTTTTCAATGCCCATCATCCTCTTGAAGAGATTGGTCCTGCCAGGAGCAGATGTGTCTCATTGTCATGAAAAGTCTAAGTTCTTAAAACATTTTAAATGCCATATTCTGTTAGTCTTTGAAAGGTTTGAAAAACATCTGTCCATCTGAAATATATTTCTGCACATCTAGAAAACGTAACTAATATGACTACAAGCTTGACTATTATAGATGACTATCTATTAACCTATATTTCTTAATTATACATTATATTTTTAAATGAACTGCACAAACACAATACCTTAATCAAGAGCAGAAATATATCTATAACAAAATTGACTTTAAATTTGTATCAATAAACCAAGATCCATACCAATACAAAGTATTCATCTCTATATCATATCCCCCTTTAAATGTAAACAAACATTTATAAACAATCACTTAGGGAATGTGGGTATATTCTCTCCAAAATGCTTCCTGCTTTTTGTTGGGCAAAGTATTTTTGGGTGTTCATGGAGATCTTTTGCAGGGTCTTGGTCCATCAAACCACATTAGCCTGGAAGGATTCCACAGGTCCTCATCTTTTATGGAAACAAAAGCAGAACTCCTTCTCCAAAGCAACATTTCCTTAGACCCAAATTTTGACTCTGCAGAGTGTCGTCTCTTCCGTGGGCTCCCAGGCCAGATGAGGGACAGCAGAGCCTTGCTCTGACCCTGGACCACTCCCTACCCAAATCAGGGCTAGGCCCTTTCCACGTGGTAGAGATAAGGCCATGCCACGACGAAGTCAGTGCAGTTTCTTCTTCCATACCAGAGAGCTGGCTCCTCAGAAATCATGGGACTGGCGGTCTGTCTGACATGCCTGGGAAGTCCCTGCCTCCACCGTGGCACGTCCTCCCTGCACTTCCTCTGGAGCCCTTGGTATTTGAATTAGTGCAGCATCAACATTTGCCTGTCTTCAATCAGGTCCGCTTGTGCAGATTCGGTGCGTCTCCTCCCTTCTTTAGTCCTCTCCCCCTGACGAGAGCTATATAAACTGACCCTATTGCTTTAATGGACAGGAAAGAAGCTGAGCTGCCCTCCAACACAGTCTCCACACCACTGCCCTGAAATGCTGCACCCTGGAGCTCCTCTGCTCTCTGAGACCCCAGCGCATGAGGGTCAGCCAGGAGCAGGAGACCCACACTCTTCCTCTCCATATCACACATCTGCTCAGGATTGGATGGCAGTTTTTTTCCCATTGGCAGTTTTCTCATCATTCCTACAAGGAACCGCAGCTCAATAGGTGTCAGCTAGATCTGTAATCAATGCGGAACCTAACTCTTCACACCAGGCAGCATCTGCATGAATTAAGCCTCAGTCTGGTGCGTCTGTGACAGTTGCAACACCACATCCTCACCCTGAGCTCAGTATTGCTGGGTCCTGACGTCTTCCGTGGGGGGAGGGGATGAAAAGGCGTGGCATCAATGACCACAGATGCCGGGAGCCAGGTAGAAAGTTTACAGCAGACTCATAAGTTCCTTATTTACACTCCCATTGACCCATTGACAGCTGACATTTCATGCTTGTCTCTCATTGGCTAGGCACATCAGGACCTCTGACAGCGCCGGTTGCTAGGCACTCAGGAAACACTACTTGGTTACTCCTTATTGGCGAGGCACAGACAGGACCTTTGAGAGCTCCAGGCAGACTCCAGGTTGGCTCCTTTTGGCCTGGTATCCTTAGCTTCCTACAGCTCAGGATATGAGTTTCCTCATAGAGCTGCCCTCCTTCCCTCCTCTCCCACAGCTGGCCCTCCTGAGCTACACTCTACCCCTCCAGGAAAGATATTCCCTCACTTAGGGATTGCAGTTTCAACCAAATGAAATTAGTATCTGCTCTTCTTAAACATCTGTTTTCAGTTATGCACACAGCCTAGAAAGATGGCTCAGTGGTTAAGACCACTGCCTGCTCTTCCAGGGGACCTGAGACTGATTCCCAGCACCCACATGGTGGCTCACACTACCTACAACTCCATTCCAGAGCATCCAAAGCCCTCCTCTCGCCTCTGACAGCACTGAAACTATGTGGTGTACAGACATACACGCAGGAAAGCACTGATCCATGGCACAGCCATATGTGATGGGAGCGGCAGAAGTCATAAAGCCAGCACAGCTGTTTGGCAAAGATCCAGCAAAGCTGAGTCACATGACGGCCTCCATGCCACCTTGGTTTTCACCTCCACCTGTTGCATACTTGGGAGACCTTTAATATTTGTACAATTTGGGAATATTGGATCGATAGAAATTTTCTTTTTTTTTTTTTTTTTTTTGGTTTTTCGAGAAAGGGTTTCTCTGTAGCTTTGGTGCCTGTCCCAGAACTAGCTCTTGTAGACCAGGCTGGCCTCGAACTCCCAGAGATCCACCTGCCTCTGCCTCCCAAGTGCTGGGATTAAAGGCGTGCACCACCACCGCCCGGCTTAATAGAAATTTTCTTATGAATCATTTATGCCTTCTCCCAGGAATGCTCTTTCTAAGCTTCCCCAGCACAGTCCTGCGCATACTACTCCCCTGCTTGAGGGAGATACCTTATCTACCTAAGGGTCTTCCTTATGCATTGGAGGTCATGACACACTTCAAGAAGCCAGAGATCTCTTTATGAAGCTATGAGATATTTTTGAAACATCTGTCCTTCTACTTACTCAGGAACAAGAAAATCAAAACAGTGTAACTTAAGCCAGGCGGTGGTGGTGCACGCCCTTAATCCCAGCACTCGTGAGGCAGAGGCAGTCAGATCTCTGTGAATTTGGGGCCGGCCTGGTCTATAAGAGCTAGTTCCAGGACAGGCTCCAAAGCTACAGAAAAACCCAGTCCTCTCTCTCTCTCTCTCTCTCTCTCTCTCTCTCTCTCTCTCTCTCTCTCTCTCTCTCTCTCTCTTCACACACACACACACACACACACACACACACACAACTTAAAAAGGTCAGTAAGTTTCAGAAGGGTGAAAGGAGTTGGCCACAGTTCAGATCACAAGCCTTTTACGTGGCATAGACAGCAACAAAGTTATATGAGCTGAAATTGTCTCTGTCCTATACAGAAACCTATACTAATTGCCAAAAAATGATGTGATGTAAGGGGGGGGGGGGGGAAAAAAAAAAAAAAATTTTAAAAAGAAAGATGATACAAGTATTCCATAAAGATACAAAACATAAACATTGTATTATGCCAGAATTTGAATAATAACTGCAACAGCTTTGGCCTAGGGTTATTTCTTGGGCGCTCTGATGGTTAAGAGTTAATAATACCCTGCTTGGGGCATGGCAGCATGCCCAGGATGGCTTGAAGATGGTTTGGTCAAATTTCCTTGTAGCCACAAATGCAACCAGCCTGAGAACAACTTGTCATATGTCTCTAGATTCTTAAAAATTGGGTTATGGGGCTAGTGATTAAAAATGATAACTCTGTTTATCAATGATGTCAAAACTTGAGGGAAAATTATTGGGAATGATAACTCTCTTCTGTCATAGATTTTTATTGATGTCTAAAAGATGAGCAAGAGGAAATGAAACACATGTCCAAAACCAAAGGTGATATAATCAGTGTTTGGGAACAGCATGAATGTATCCGTGCTTACTAAACTCTGTATGAATGAAGAAGGACTCTGGCTGCCACTCAGTCAGGCTGCAAGATTCTCCCGACCATCATGGCCCGGCTCCCTCCCTCCCTCGCCAACTCCTTACATCCTCTGCAGGGACCTGTCTACCCTAGGGACGGCTCCTGGCAGATACACCTAAAATAAAATTTACAAAGTTTTGTATAGAAATGTGTCTGTATATGGGCATGTGCTTGTGGGGGCGGACTCTCCGAAGCCAGAAATGGGCACCAGACCATCTGTAGTCTGAGTTAGAGATGTTGGGAGCCGGCTGCCTCAGGTGCTGGTGATGGAACTCAATAAGAGCAGTGTGGGCCTCAACTTCTCCGAAATCAATGGATTTGGGTTTGAACCTATGCTAACCTTGATAGAGCCAAGGGCGGGGAGAAACTGGATTATCAGAGAACATGGATTCCAACAAGATTTTAGCCAAGGTAAGAGATCATCAAGTCATTCTCTGCAATTCCTACAACCTGGTTCCTCTCAAATACTGGAGAAAGAATAGAAGATTTAACTCAGAATCAGTGGAAGTCAAGAGGTGAGAATGTGTGAGAACTCACTTGTTGGTGTCACAGAGACTCCTGTGGGCAGGCGCCTTCACAGGACGCATGGGAAACGAGTCACAGGAGAAACACCTGGTCTTTAGTGAAGGTGGGGACATCTGGAAAAGAGAACCACTAAACTCACACGTGTTTTATTTCCACAATAGAAATGAAACAAAGAAAGTGACGGGGTGGCTGTCAGACCAGAAGAGGTGGACAACCACATTCAACCATTGCCACTCAAGGTTCTAAACACATTTCTGCATATGTCTGAGGTACAGTGATCTGGAGTCTGAGTGCACACTGGATATCTGTGCCCCTCTTCTCAATGTGGCCACACAATACATCTCCTTTCTCTGCTTTTCTGTATGTATCTCTTCAGTTGGCTTATTGTGGTTTAAAGCCAGGACTTGGGTATTGGGACTGCCAGACACCAAGCTCTGATGCTGACAGCTATGGTGACAATACCACAGAGACTGCAGTGGCCAAACTCCTCATAATGCTCTCTGGGACAGTGACAGAAACACCTCCTGCTACTGTCTGAAGAAAGAAAGAAAGAAAGAAAGAAAGAAAGAAAGAAAGGAAGGAAGGAAGGAAGGAAGGAAGGAAGGAAGGAAATGAGCAATGCACACAGGGCTTTAAATAAATCAGTAAATCTTTGCACCCATGTGTAATAATTGGTCTTTTTCACTTCACTCTTCTTCAAGTCGGTAAATAACTCCGTTCTGTGGTATCTACTGCCACCTTCTGGCCTCCAGCAGCACTGCATGAACAGGCGAACTATCCATACACATGAAATAAAAACAAATTTTAAAAGCTGTCTGGTACTTACTAAGGAATCAGGCTTAGCCCCAAAACAAAGATATTTAATTCATCTTATTAACTATAGACTGAATTGTGTTACAGAATCCAAACATACTGGTTTGAAGGGGGTAGGGGTGGCAGGTAGCTCAGTTGGTATAGGGTATGCCCAACATGCAGAGAACCCTGGATTTGATCCCCAGACAGCACAAACCTGCTGTGGTGTCGATGCCTATAATCCTAGCACTCAGGAGGTGACTGTTACATAGCGAGCTTGAGGTCATCTTGGATGCCAGGAAACTGTCTCATCTAAACCAAACCAAACCATTGGAGCTGCGGAGACAGCTCAGTGATTAAGGGCGCTTGCTACTCTTCCAGAGGACTAGAAATGAGTTCATAACCACCTATAACTCCAGCTTGAGGGGACCCAACACTGTCTTGTGGGCTCTAGGGCACCTAACCAGTTAACATCCCCACACACATGTTTTAAAATATTATCTGACCTCTGTATGGGTCTGAGTTCCAAAGGGAGGTAGGCATTGCTTAACTAGTTGGTTCTCCCTGGTTTTATCTCTGATTAATGCTTTCTGTTATTAAGAAGAAAACCTTTTTTTTCTCTAAGCCCTTTGCCTGAACAACTGGAAATGTTTTGCCCAGACTGTGACTAACAGGTAGGAGGAGGTTCCTGTGGAATAATTATTCATCTGGTGCTTCCTGTAGAAATGATTTTCACAGGTCCTTGATCTCTGTGTCTATGCCAGCCATTGAGACATTTTAAAAGCTTTTATTTATTAAAATAGTTTTACAAGTGAGTTTTATGTATTCTTTCTCTCTCCTCTGTCTCTCTCTGTGTGTCTTTCTCTCTCTGACTCTCTCTGTCTCTCTCTCTTTCTCTCTCTCGGCAGGATCTCACTTTGTAGACCTGCCTGGCTTTGCACTCACTATGTAGATCAGACTTGCCTCAAATGCACAGAGATCTACCTGCCTCTGCCATCTGAGTGCTGGAATTAAAGGAATACATCAACACATTATAAATGTATAGCTAAGGCTAACTTCAAACTGTTGATTTATGTGTAGCCATGTGTTACTTTGGCAAAAACCTATGAATGGAATTGTTTTTGCGGCGCACCACGCCCATCTGTGCTCTATGCGCCACCATACAGTTTGTGAACCGAGCACGGGGCTGGAGATTAAACACACAAACACACAGAGATAGAGACAGAGACACAGGTCATCCTTGAAACGGAAATGCCCCCAGAATGCCCCCTTTATTGTGTCCAGGGGCAGCTTATATAGGGATCCTTAACTGAGAGCCACGCCCCAGCCAAACGCACCAGAAACCACTCCCCTGCCATTAGGAACCCCTGAGGATTCTCAGAGCAGTGGAAAACAAGTTGTTTACAAGAAATTCAGGATCTGGGGGTTGACTGCTCCCAACAGTTTTCGTTGATTCTGGACAAAATCTTTATGAGCCATCCACTACTTCTCCCTCTGTCATGACAACCAACAAGATTCAAATGATGTTTCTCCATCTTAGATCCTAGTGTACAGACCCGCAATGAATCTTGAACAATGTATGGGTGAAAAATACACTTTGGAAGATTAATAGTAAAATTAAACCAAATTTATCCAGACATTGGAACTGGAGTTCAGAAGAATGATTGTCGGTTTATTAATTACTTTTTCTTGTTGCTGCAACAAACTCAAGAACAAGAACAACCTAGGAGAAAGGGTTTGTTTTGGCTCACAGTGGGAAGGAGCAGCCTGTCCTGGCAGGGGGGAGGATGATGGGCAGCCCCAGGACAGCAGGATGTGAGGCTGCCTGTCCCTGGCCTGCAGATCAAGAGTGCAGTGCTCACAGGCTTTTTCTTTTCCCCCTTTATTCAGTCTGGGGCCACAGCCTGTGGTGTGATGCCCCTTTATTTAGTCCAACCTCTCTGCAAATGCTCTTGAAGACACGCCCAAATTGTATCCCTTAGATGACTCTAAATCCACTCAAGTTGACGATGAAGATTAAACATCACAGTCAGCTTCGGGAAACAAGAGGGGCTGGGGTTTTGCCTTGCTAGGGAGGGGATAACAAGGACCTCAAGGTACTTCTGCTATAGTAAAGTTCAACCAAAACCTGTTCACAGTGGGCCATTCCAGAATAAAACCTCAGAAGGGCACCTGAGAAAGCTGCTGCTTGCTAGTCTTGCTGTGTTCTGTAGATGCTGGATGCTACAGCTGCTTCTGATGCTAAGGGTGGAGATGCTGGAAAAACCAGGATCACATTGCAGAAACCTGGGAAGGAGCCTTTAAGACAGAAACCCAAGCCGGCGATGGTGGCGCACGCCTTTAATCCCAGCACTCGGGAGGCAGAGGCAGGCGGATCTTTGTGAGTTCGAGACCAGCCTGGTCTACAGAGCTAGTTCCAGGACAGACTCCAAAGCCACAGAGAAACCCTGTCTCGAAAAACCAAAAAAAAAAAAAAAAAAAAAAAAAAAGACAGAAACCCAATGCTTTCCACTCATGGTACTCTGCTGCCCTCTACTGGAATATTTTCAGAGTCATCAGCTGGCGAAGAGCATAGCCAATGGGCTCAAGACTATTTTGGTAGCTGAGAAGCAGTAAAATCATTCACACACAATGGGAGCAATACCCGAACTAGCAAACTGAAAGTGGGAAGCAGATCACACCTACAAATGTGATGGTGTTATTATGATGCTTACTGAGTACTTTTTTTTTGCTTTGTAATCAGTATATTAAAAGAGACATTCACACATTTCAGAGATGGTTTGAAATCTGACATTCAGATTTAAGGAAGTGAACATAACAACTTTAAACACATAGTTAATTTCTTCTTAGTTAATAGTATTCTATTGAGTCAATGTTAAATTGTGATTACTTTGGAGCATAAATCAGACGGTTTAAAATAAACTCGCAACATGCATGAGGAGCATCTCATACAAGCGTATGACTTCTCCATGTGCCGGTCTTTTCACGGTGGAAGAGACTAAACAAGGACTGTTCTTGCTGAAATGCATTAGAAGTCCCCATCTCTCTCTGGACATGGGGCAGGTTTAGCAGTTAAAACACTCACTGCTAAAATCTAGAATCACTCTTAATGAGTTCTGAGGCTGAAGAGAGGATTCAGAGGTGAGAGCACTGATTGCTCTTCCAGAGGTCCTGAGTTCAATTCCCAGCAACTCTCTATAATGAGATCTGGTGCCCTCCTCTGACTTGCAGGCATACATGCAGGCAGAAAAAATGTATACATAATGAACAAGTAAATCTTTAAAATATTACCGAGTTGTATGCGTTAATATTGAGAACACTCGGGCTGAGAGATGGCTCAGAGGTTAAGAGCACTGACTGTTCTTCCTGAGGTCCTGAGTTTAATTCCCAGCAACCACATGGTGGCTCACAACCATCTATAATGAGATCTGGTGCCCTCTTCTGGCCTGCAGGGATGCAGGCAGATGCTGTCTGTATACACAATTAATAAATTTAAAAAAAATATTGAGAACACTCTTTCTAATATTAGTTAGTCTTCCTGTAATAAATGGACACTGGGGATAGACAAATTGACTAATTATTAGAGATTGGACTCACCTTTGCTGTTGAAGGCACCTTGAATAAAGCCTCTGTTTTCAGTTGACTTCGACTTTCCTGCCTAGGAAACATTACAGAAGGGAGAAGGGATGAAAGACTGTAAGACTAGGGAGTTTGCTGTGAGGTTGTGTGTAGGCTGAGACTGCTTGTTCATTTCCTGGCTGCTTCCTCCAGCAAGGCCACACCGAAATAAGTGCCACTCCCTTTGGGGCTTTTTTTTAATATTTATTTATTATATATACAATATTCTATCTGTGTGTATGTCTGCAGGCCAGAAGAGGGCACCAGACCTCATTACAGATGGCTGTGAGCCACCATGTGGTTGCTGGGAATTGAACTCAGACCTTTGGAAGAGCAGGCAATGCTCTTAACCACTGAGCCATCTCTCAGCCCCCTTTGGGGCTTTTAAACCATTTCTGTGACCCTCGGTTTCTCTTTTGGTTTCCAGTTAAATAGAGTTTTAATTCCATGAGGGGGCATACATTGAAACCAACACATACACATAGCCTTTTAGCGCACAACAGGCATAACCTGAGAGGTGCTGGGGGAACATTTTTGAAAGTAGCTTTTACTGTCATCTTTGTTAATTTTTTCTTTAAAAAGAATTATTGTATGCATATGAGTGTTTTGCCTGCATGTATGTCTGTGCACCACCTTTGTGCCTGGTGTCTAAGGATGTCAGAAGAGGACATCAGATCCCCTGGAACTGGAGCTACAGATGGTTGTGAGCTGCTCTGTGGGTGTTGGAAATACAACTCCAGTTGTCTGAAAAAAACGGCTTGGGCTCTTAACTGCTGAGCCATCTCTCCAGCCCCTTGTTTAGCTTTTGAAACAATACTCAGTTGAGTACTAAGAAACATAATGGGGGGATGTGTAGCACATTCCAGTCCAAACAATTAAAATGAGAAGGTTTAAAAAAAAATCACAAAAAGAAGCCTAAACAAGTAATGATTATATATCATTCTTATGAGTGTGATCAGCCCCTCCCTCCCTCACCACCACCCACCAGATACCAGTGGTGTTAGTCACTGCCCCCCCCCCAGCCCCCCGAGGTTTGACACTGAGGACAAAGGCAGCCAGTCCAGAAGTAGTTAGTTTGCACTGTCTGCTGACTGGTTTTCCCCCTTCATAGTATGCTGAGTACAATTCTTTCTTCTTATTATTTCTAGTTATTTTTTTTTAATGTGTGAATCTTTGTCTGCCTAAGCACTATCTGTGTACAGTACCTGCAGAGGCCAAAAGAGAGTGCTAGATGCCCTGGAACGGAAGCTAAAAATGGTTGTGTACCATCTTATGGATGCCACAAAGTGGACCCAAGTCTTCCGCAAGAGCAACAGTACTCTTTACTGCTGAGCCATCTCTCCAGTCCATGAACACAATTCTTACCAGTTCACGTGCATGGCTATTAACCAAGGCTCACTTACATAGTTAGCTAATTTCCTATAAATGACTTGAGGCTATTTAGAGAACATTTTAGGCTCCCGTGTGTGAAGGATGGGTTGCCAGGGTTGGTAGTGTTGTGAAGAATCTTTAGGAAGTAGATGCTTCTCAGAAGAAGTGGATCATCTGGGGCAGGGTTTACGGCTTTACTGCTAGGCTCCACACCCTGTCTGTCTTCTGTTGTCTGGCTGCCAACAAACTGGCTACCTGACTAATACACCTGGGCCATGCCTTCCTCAGTCTAGCTCCTGGGAGGGAGGGGTCTAGGGAAAGAGGGCGGGGTGAAAAGTACTGAGAAGAGCCTCAGGTACTGAGTGGCTATCCAGGGACTGCTTTAGAACGTTAGTAGGCACCTCAGCCATTTGTTCAGTCTTTCTGAGACCTTACAGACCGGTGACAGTGACCTTTAATTCCCCCCCACCCCCTTATTTTATGCTTGAGGGTGTTTTTCCTGCAGGTTTGTCTGCACATCATGGAGGCCAGGATAGGATGATGGATTCCTTGAAACTGGAGTTACAGTCGTTCGTGAGCCTCCAAGAGGATTCTGGGAAGCAAACTAGGGTTCACTCCAGCCCTAGAGGGAGAACTCTTGAATGTACCGAAGCAGAGTCATGTCCGGCAGATTACCTGCAAGAGGCAGAGAATTTCAGCACGGGGATGGTGAGCATTAAAGAATAGGCAAGGGGGGTCAGGGAGGCAATCACGTCAGGCCCCTAGGCCCCGTGGAGGCCTCTTCCATGCAGCTCTCCCAGCACTCCAGAGGAGGAGACCAAAGAACAGGGAGTTTAAGACCAGCCTGGTCTACTTAGTGAGTACCACGCTGGCAAGGGAAAGCAAACGCCTGTCTTCAGTAACAGGGATAATAGGTAGATGGACCGGATGAACCGCCCGGGGAGGCCAGAGTCGGGGAGCATTTGTAGAACGGCCTGTAGGTGGAGCAAGTTCCTTCTGGGGACTGGGGACTGATGGAGACAGCCCAGTCTCAGGTTACTGAAGTAACAGTTTGAATGAACAAAAAGTAAAAAGAGAAGGACATGATTGCTCCTAGGTATGGTGGAAGAGAAACTTTATTGTAGATACAAGGAAGAACACAGCCAGAGGCTTTGCCTCACATCTGGGAGAGTTCAGAGTGGACACGACCCTGAGCCCTATGAGGAGAGGGAGAGGGGAAGGAAGATGGGAGAGAGGGGAACCGGGTATGGCAGCCAAGAAGGTAAAGGGTTAATAAAAGGTGTGTGTGTGTGGGGGGGGGTAACCAAAATGGTTGGAGTAGATAAAGACCCTCTGGGGGAAGAACAGCCCAGCCTCTGGGCTGGGGAGTTCCCAGTAGAGGGTGAGGGAAGAGAGCCAGACAAATATCATGACAGGCTTCTTATAACTCAGTTAAAAACTGATGTGGGGTGCCCTTCTGTATGCTGTGAATATGTTCTATTACCATGGGTTAATAGCCAGGCAGAATAGAGCCAGGCAGGAAGTCCCAGCAAAGATAAAAGGAAAAGGAAGGTGGAGTCAGGGAGACACCAGCAACCGCTGGGGAAGCAAGACAAGCCATGAGCTTCGTGGTAAAATACAGAATAGTAGAAATAGGTTAAGCTGTAATAGCTAGTTAAGAATAAGTCAGCGTTAATAGGCCAAACAGTTTGTGATTAATATTAAGCCTCAGAGTGGCCAGGAACTGGTGGGCAGGAGAGAAACACCCAGTTACAAAGAACTAGGCCTCAGTTCACAAACAAATCACCAATCACAAATCAATCACCAAAGCCCCTGATACTGGGTGAGGCACAAACACCTGGCCCAACAGCTCTCCGCCTCCACAGGTGATAATCCAAAAAGAATAAAGCCTTTGTCCAGATTTGCCAAGAATAGAAGCCATAGCTGTGTAGACCACCCCTGCTAGCTCTAACCAATCAGAAGCGAACTAATGTGATTGTCACTTGTGTAAGCCAATCCTAAATAGAATAGCCACACTGTTTTTAAAATAGCTGTGCTTAAAAGGTGCTCACACATCTCTCTCAGGGTCATCGCCAATTTGTATAGGTGTGTGACCCCCCCACATGCATATGGTATAATAAAGGCTCTTGCTGCTTGCATCCTGATTGGTGGTCTTTCGGGGATTTCTCTGGATATGGCTCCCTGACTGGGGAGTCTCCCCCAAGACTCCTGACGTGGACAGTTTGAAAATCCAGCTGGCTGGTAAGTGTGAATATTTTTTGTGTACCTCAGTGGTCTTTGCATTCTTGTGTTCTTTGTTCTTGCTTTCTGGAGAGCTGGAGCTAAACTGACCCTGAAGCTGGCCAGGCTGTGCCAAGGGGATGCAGTTTTGGCACCTGTGCCCACATGGGTCAAGAGAATTCTTTGGTCCACCTGTATTTGTTTGATTTGGGGGCTCTGGCTGTGCTGGGACAGTACAGCAGGTCTCTCCTGCAACAAAAGGGGCTAACAAACAGCTGTGAGATAGGCTAATGGGAGGGGGTCCTTGGGCTGCCCCTAAGCAGCCCACAAATTTGTCTAAAGTAAGTCAGGTGAACCAGAGACCCGATGAAATGCCAGGAGCCCTCTTGGAAAAGACTGATAGATGCCTGTGAGACCTATACGCCCTTGGATCCAGACGTACCAGAGACTAGATCAGACCTTTGCTGTAAGTTACAAAGAATACAAGGGTTTGAAGGTAAGATCTCAGCTGAACTCATTGTGGTTGCATAAAGTGTTTAATAACAGAGAGATCCCCAGAAGAAAGATAGACCAGAGGGCTAACGAAAACTTTAGATAAGCAGACACAGGGACTCACCAAGGTCCTCTTGGCTGCATTAGGTGATCCTGAAGTTAAAAAGCAGGAAAGTAAATTGGCTTTTAGAAGCTCAAAACAGGGAGGGAAAGGCCTAAAGACAAGGCCAGGCAATAGGCCCAGCTTACAAAGAGACCAATGTGCTTACTGTAAGAAATTGGGTGACTGGAAAGACGGATTTCCTGAATGACAGAGCTCAAAAGCAGAGCCACTAGAGACACTAGAACTGGAAGAAATGAGTGATTGATTAATGGGTTTGGGGCTCAGAGCCCCTCCCCAAACCTTGGGTAACCCTGAGGTGAAGGGGAAACCCATAGATTTTCTGGTAGACACCAGAGCACAGCACTCCATCCTTGGGCCAAATGTCCCCAAAGCAGTCCTGGGCACAAGGGTCCACAGGGATGAACTGGAGGACTTCATGGACTACCCGAAGATCGATAGACATAGAAAAGGTCTGGGTAACCCACTCTTTCAGGGTTATTCCTGAATGTTCGTACCCACCATTGGGAAGAGATTTATTAACCAAGATGGATTCAATGGACAGTTGTCTTGGACACGACTACCCCTGGGGTTCAAAAACTCTCCCACCGTCTTTGATGGAGCACTTCATGAAGACTTGGGTGAGTACGAACAGACCAACCCAATATCAGCCTATTACTGAAAGACCTGGATAAATCCAGACCCCCCCAAGCAGGAAAAAATAGAGCCAAAAATCTAAGCAGGGAGGGAAAAATCAGAAATCTAGGATTAGCCAGTTCAGTGACTCTGTTTCAGGAACTAGCTGAAGATAAAGTTAGATTGTAATCTTGAGAATAATCTTGAGAAACAGGGAGTTGCCCCCTTGTGATCATCACTGGTATTTTCAGAATTTTCTATAATGCCCTCCCTACCCCCTTCGGATTACTGGGCTGTGGTTTCTTCCCTTAAAAACTCCTTCTCCCAGTTACTCGGGGTTGAACTCCTTCCCTGCGTGGGTTATGAGTCTCGGCCCCAGTGCACTGGTTCCTGTCCTGTCAATAAACCTCGTGTTATTGCAACAAGAACGGTCTCTCGTGAGTTCCCGGGCAGGGGTAATGTTATCCCGAGACTTGAGTGACCCTGCGCCGGGTGTGTGTGTGTGTCTTTCATTACCATATGTAAACAATCTCCTGATAGCAGCTGACACATTGGAAGCCTGCAAAGCTGCCCCTAAGGAACTACTCAAAACTTTGAGAGATTTGAAATACTATGTATTAGTGAAGAAAACTCAACTCTGCCAGACTGAGGTAACTTATCTGGGATACACACTCAAGGAGGCAAGAGATGGCTCTCAACAGCAAGATAAGACACTATCCTGAGGATCCCCAGACCCAGCAACCATCAAGAGATGAGAGAATTCCTGGGGTCTTCTGGGTTCTGTAGACTTTGGAACCCCGGGGTTTGCAGAACTGGCATGGCCCCTATATGAGACGACAAGGAGAGGAAATCTCCCCTTGCCTGGACTCTACAGATGGAAAAGCCTTTGATGAAATCAAGGCAGCTCTGGTAAACGCACTGCTCTAGCATCACCAGAAGTCACCAAAACCCTTCCACCTATGTGTGGACAAGGAGGTACTGACACAAGCCTTGGCCCACGGAAGAGATTGATGACCTGCTTATCAAAAGGACTGGATGTTGCCCCTGGATGTCCCCCTTGCCTCTGCAGAATAGCAGCAACAGCCTTGCTAGTTAAAGTCTCAGACAAACTGACTTTGGGCACAAACCCCAAAACCAGGATCTGCAGTGTACACACACATATATAAATGCCTATAAAAAAAGGATGGTACAAGACCCCAGATGGACGGATCATTCTCCCATCAGATTCTGCCACTCAACTGGTCTGGCAGATACATCAGAGCACTCACTTGAGAGAGAAAGAGATACCAGAGGCCATAAGCCAATGCTCCACACCTCTCGTGAACTCAGAGAGTGGAGTCACAAGGACAGGGCACCGGGAAAGAGGAACCCAACCAGGAGCCAACTGGGAAATCAACTTCACTGAGGTTAACCCAGGACTATATGGTTATAAATACTTATTAGTTCTCATAGATACTTTTTCAGGATGGACTGAAGCCTTTCCAGCCAAACATGAGATTACTGCAATAGTAGTCAAGAAACTACTAGAAGAAATTATTCCAAGGTCTGGCCTTCCAGTCTTTTTGGGCTAAGACAACAGGCCTGCATTCATTTTTCAGGTAGCACAGACTCTATCAAGGTAATGGGGGACAAACTGGAAACTCCACTGGGTACACCATCCCCCAGAGTTCCGCCCAGGTAGGAAAGATGACTCAGACCCTTAAGGAGACCTTAACAAAATTAACCCTTGAGGTTGACAAGTGACTGGGTTTCTTTCCTTCCCTTTGCTCTTTACCAGGTTCACAATTCCCCCTATACTTTGGCGTAACCCCATGTGAGATCATGTGTGTCAGGCCTCCCCCAATACTGCCTAACCTTAAGGCAGAACTGTTAGCTGAATGTGGTGAGCAAAAGTTTCTCTCCTCCCTACAAATTCTCTCTCAGGTACAAAAACAACTCTGGTCCCAGCTAGGTGCAGTCTGTGAGAAGAAACTGCCTCCTGTGCCCCACAGATTCTGCCCAGAGGACCTAATGGTCATCAAAAGACATTAAAAAAAAAAGACTGTAGAGATCAATTAGAAATCGCGTCACAGGGGCTGGAGAGATGGCTCAGTGGTTAAGAGCATTGCCTGCTCTTCCAAAGGTTCCGAGTTCAATTCCCAGCAACCACATGGTGGCTCACAACCATCTGTAATGAGGTCTGGTGTCCTCTTCTGGCCTGCAGACATACATACAGACAGAATATTGTATACATAATAAATAAATAAATAAATAAACATTTAAAAAAATAAATATTAAAAAAAAGAAAAAAAGAAATCGCGTCACAGTTTGGTTATCCTGAGAAGCTGTTTTCTATTACTGCATGCTCATTCTCTGGGATCACCCAAGCCTTTGTGTCCTCAAAAAGGCATTGGCTGCTCTAGCTAAGCCAAAAGGTACAAGAACCTTAATATCTACCACTGAAATCCCTCATTTAGACATACCCTGTAGACCAGGGCACTTGGGGGCTCTTCTCAGCCACCTTCTTGGTTCTGAATGCTTCTAGCCTCACTGAAAACTTCTGGTTATGCCTAATACTAACCCCCCGTATTATGAAAGTATAGCAGTTAAGAGAAATTAAATTATATCCCATAACATACAAGCCTGCAGGTGGGAACAGCCGATTATGGGGGAGGTTTGCCTTGCCAGCGGGAACAGGAAATGGCCTCTATCCGGGACAAGCCCCACATGGCTCTTCCAATCTCTGCAATCTCATTCAGAACTCCCTGGGAGCTGGCTTCCTGATCCCACCAGATGACACCTGGTGGGTATACGCTGCTGGTCTCACCCCTTCAGACCAAAGACTTCCGCATCCTGGTTTATTCAGCTAGTCCCCAGGATAGTCTACTACCCTGATGATAAAAATTTTACCAATTAGAAACGCCACTGAGACAGGGGAAAGGAGAAACCATCACAACCCTCTTAGTATGCACCCTCCTAGGTGTTGGTGAATCTAGAATCACAGGTACTAGGACTTCAGAACTACAAGATCAGCATTACAGGGCCTTGAGAGTGGCAACAGATGCAGATATAACCACCCAAGAGAAATCCAGAACAGGAGGGGACCATACATGGCCTTTGGGAAACAATGCTGCTTCTAAGCCTACCATTTTGGAGTCATCAGAGACTTGATGGCCCTGCTTAGAAAAGACTACACCATAGATAATTAGAAAAACAACATTAGCTGGGCGGTGGTGGCACACGCCTTTAATCCCAGCACTTGGGAGCTAGAGGCAGGCAGATTTCAGTGAGTTTAAGGCCAGCCTGGTCTACAAAGCAAGGTCCAGGACAGCTAGGACTGTGTTACACAGAGAAACCCTGTCTCAAAACAAATAAACAAACAAAACAAAAAGAAAGAAAATCAACAAAATGAGGCCTGGTATGAATCTTCATTTAATTGGTCACCCTGGTTAACCACCCTCTTATTTTAGTTGGTCTCCTAATTCTTCTTCTTTTAGCTTTGACTTGTGGACCTTGTATCTTTAACACCTCCAGATCTCCAAGGTCCAACTGATGTTTTCAAAGCAACAATACAAACCTGTAAACTTGGACAAAGCAGGCAAATATCATGACAGGCCCCTAAAAATTCAGTTAAGAACTAGATCTCAGTTCACAAAGGGCAATCACCAATGCCTCTGACACTGGACCAGGCACACACACTTGGGCCGGCCACCCCCCTACCCCCCACTCCCACCCCGCACACACAGGCACTTGTCCATACTTGCTAAGAATAGAAAAGCTATAGCCTTAGACCTCCCGTGTTTGCCCTAACCAATTAGAAGTATACGGATATGATTGCCACTTGTGTAAGTCAATCCTAAGTAGAAAGGTCACACTGCTTCTAAAATTCCTGTAGCTGTGCTTAAAGGGAGCTTACACGTCTCCCTCAGGGTCCTCCTCTTTTGTATAGGGGTGCGACCCCCCACATGCGTATGGTACAATAAAGGCTCCTGCTGATTGTATCCCGATTGTGGTCTTCTGGGGACTTCTGGACCCTAACAGGGGTGTCCCAGCCATACCCTGCAACAGACTGAGGGATTCTGGGTGGACCTGGCAACCAGGTCTGTTTTGATAAGTTAAATAAACCTCGGTCATTTGTCCCAGGGTTTGAGTTTAACACACTTCAAACATCGTTTCTTTCCACAACACCAACTCAAAAAGTCAGGCGGTGGTGACCCAAGCCTTTAATCCCAGCATTCAGGAGGCAGAGGAGTTCGAGGCCAGTCTGGTCTACAGAGCTAGTTCCAGGACAGCCAAGGCAACATAGCAAGATCCTGTTTCAAAAAACCAAAACCAAACGAACAAGCGAAACCCCACCAACTAAAAGAGCAGGTAGCGAGGGATTTTAGGATATCCAGAGCACAGGCAGCCAGAGTTGCGCCCCACCCCTCCCCCAGCTCACAGGAAAAAACCCCGAACCATTCTTTCCAAACATCCTGCTTGCAGCGAGTAGGGGTAGGGTGTTAGGGTTAAGGACTCGGGGCCCACTTGCAGCTTAGACCACCGCTTTAGAAGCAGTGGAACTGAGGAGCCTGGAGAGCCTTCGCTGCTTCACCGGGATGACCATCATGTGGAGCAGGGTGGGAAGCCCTGTGAGGGTTGGCACTTCAGCCTTAGCCTAGTGGGCGCGGTGGCGTCTCTGGCTGTGGAGCTGCAGGGTCTCAAGACTGCAGAGCCGAAGGCCTAAGAACTGGATTTTGCAGGCTTTGTTGTTTTCACCTTTTTAGACAAGTTCTCACTCCGTAGCCCAGGCTGGTTTTGAACTCTCTGCCTCCGTTTTCCTCGTACCAGGATCTTTAAATAAGTTTTACGTTTATTTTAGTGTAGGGTTAGGGCGCACGTATTACCGTGCACACATGTTGAAGTCAGAGCACAACTTGAATGAGTGTGTTCTCGCTTTCCAGCCTGTGGGGGTATGGAATTAGAATTCCAGTTATCTAGGTTGATGGCAAGCGCCTTTACTGTGTGTGTGTGTACACTTTGCTCTGTTAAGAGGGAACAGCACCGGTAATTTTTGCATCCTGGAAAAACTTGATATAGACTGATGTCTGGTCTTGTCCTGAACACAGGGCAAGCCACGAGGAGGAAATTTCACGTAAAATCCAGTCCCTGCAGATACCGCAGACCACCCCTAGCCCCAAGGAGTCAGAGACAGGGTCTCGAAAGGCGAGGAGCTCCCGCACCCTAACCCGCACAAGGCCTCGCGCGACCTCAGCAGCTGGGCGACTACCATGACGCACCGGCCACTTCCGATTTCACTTTCCTTTTCTCGGGCCCGGCCGCTTCACCTCCACGGCGGCTGCCTGGGGATTTGCCCGGTGATCAGTGACGTCAAGCAGGCTGAAGTTCCCATTGGAGGGCGGAGTTCGGCAAGGGCCAATCCCAGGGCTGGCCCCAGAGAAATCTCGGTGGAGGGCACCGGGCGCCGGGAGATTGCTGGGCGGGGTGGTTGTGGTGCTTGCTGCTCGCTACGCCCCGATCAGCTAGACCGAGAGGAGTGACCGGGCCCGGAGCGTGGCGCGGCTGAATGCGACCTGCACCGGTGAGACACGGCGGCTTCGCCGCGCGACCCGGGTGGGGACGGCGAAGGCGGCCGCGGGCCCAAGGCAGAGCTGGACAGGCCCGGGCGCGCGGGATGGCGAGCTCGGGTGCCCGCCGCGTCCCCGGCTCGCTTCTGGGCCTTTCGCCCTGAGCTCGCTGTGTTCATTACTCTTCAGGTCCAGCCCAGACTTACTTCAGTCTCTTCTAGAACCAAGATCCAGAAGTGAGCGGGACCCGGATGACGGTCTACCTGGTGGCTTGGAGTCTTGCATGACCAAAGGCAAGTCCTTATTTATTTATTTATTTATTTATTTATTTATTTATTTATTTATTTATTTATTTATTTATTTATTTATTTATTTATTATTTTCAGAGTAAACTAGCTTAGCCACTTGTACCTGGAGTTGTTGTATTATCCCTGATGATTTACTAACTAATTAGCTTTAGGAGAAAAAGGTGGTGATGCCTTTAATCCCAGCACTTGGGAGACGGATACAGAGGAAGACGGGATCCGAGTTCAAGGCCAGCCTGTTCTACAAGAGTGAGTTCCAGGATAGCCAGAGAAAAACCCTGTCTCGAAGGCCGAAAAAAGAAAAAAAAGGATTAAAAAGTGTATAAATTTAACTTTTTGGAGAGAATGGAAGGAGACACTTAAAGATTTCTAGTGCATTCCAGATTTTGACAGTGTGTGTGTGTGCTTCAAAAAAAGGAAGAATGACATGCGTTCATGCATGCCTGAACCTCTCGTTGTTAGATGAAGTCATGATCCCTAGAGCGTTCCTCCAAATTAAAAAAACGAAAGACAAAACACCTTTATTTATTTATTTATTTTTATTTTTTTATTCATTTATTAAAGATTTCTGTCTCTTCCCCACCTCCGCCTCCCATTTCTCTCCCCCTCCCCCAATCAAGACCCCCTCCTTCAACAGCCCAAAGAGCAATCAGGGTTCCCTGCCCTGTGGGGAGTCCAAGGACCTCCCACCTCCATCCAGGTCTAGTAAGGTGAACATCCAAACTGCCTGGGCTCCCCCAAAGCCAGAACGTGCAGTAGGATCAAAAAAACACCTTTTCTAAAAGCAAGCTTTCATTAATGTTTTTAAAGTTGCAACTTTATTAATATGCTTGTTGTTGTTGTTGTTATTATCGAGACAGGATGTTACCTGTATCTGAAGATGATCTGAAAGTGGCCATGGCAGCCCACGTTACCCTCTGCCTCCTGAGTGCTTAGATTACAGAGATTACAGGCGTCTACTAGGGTGCCTGGTTGCGATTTTTAATAACTGTTTTTTGAAACAGTTGTCGATGTACAGAAACATGGGAGAACAATCGGTAGAGTTCTGTGTAGCCTCCAACTGACTCCTCTTTCATTACCATCTTACACGTTACTGTTGGCCAAAGCCCCCGGTATATTTATCCACATTTCCTTTTTACGCAAATACTTATCCCTCCGTGTTCTCATCCGGGTCTCACTGCATTGCATTTGGTTGGCTCTGACAATTTTTAGACTTTGCCTATGTGAACTCTCAAAGTTTTGGGAGATATTATGTGATGGATACCTCAGACAATTAACCCACTAAGAGAACGGGTTTATTTTGGCTCACAGCTTTGGAGGTTCTAATCCATGATCCGTTGGTGCCTATTGATCTGGGCCTGTGCTGAGGCAGCTCATAGTACGGAGTGCACAGTGGGACAAAACTACTCTCGTCATAGCCAGGAAGCAAAAGAGAGAGAGAGGGGAATCCATCAGAGTCCCACCGTCCCCTTCTGTGATGTTCTCTGTGTCCTAAAGAGACCCAGTGCTTAAAGTTTGTCCTGTTTTCCAGTAGTGCCAATGCGAGAAACAGCCTTTCTGTCCTGAACCTGTGAGGCGTATTACGCTGTAAACTGTACGTGCATTTGTACCCTCTTATTTTATGTCCTACTCTTACGGCTGGGTTTATATGGAAAAAGGATGGAATTAGGTTGCCGTATTCAGAACATCTTAGCTGGGATGTCATACTGTAGAGATTTATGATGATGCTGACCTGCTCACCAGCTGACTGTGTTGGTTTTCTACAGTGTCAAGTTCTGCGTTGTGTTTTTCTTCCTTTGCATTCCGTAGTATTTGGAAGGAAGTCCAAATACGGCTCTGCTCATCGGAGGAATTAGGGGGTTATGGATTTTAAATTTATTTATATCAGTATGGACTTGCAGGTGTTGGTTTTAGGCATTGGATTATAGTTCAGTAGTACTTTGTTTTGTTGCTCAGATTGGTGCAGCTTTGACTCTTGCCTCTGTGTCCTTCCTCTTTTAATGGTGCTTTTTGAACATTCAGACATTTTTTATGTGACCTTTCAAACTTCAAACAAGTTGGTAAACTTGGCCAAACAATTTCCTCTTGTCAAGAGATAGAGAAAACTGGGCCCGGAGAGTTGGATCTCTGGATAACTGGACTTGTTGCTCGTTCAGAGGACCTAGGTTCAGTTTTCAGCATTTATGTGGCTCTTAACCATCCAGCACCCTCCTCCGAACGCTGCAGGCACGTGGCGCACATGCTGACAAGCAGCTTGAAGAAGAGGAAGCTGTCAGGAAGCTGAATCTTGCCAGCTGGAATGATGATTGACAAGGCAGAGGTTGGCTGATCTCCGAGGCCACCCTGATCTATATAGTGAATGGCAGGCCAGCCAAAGAGGCATAGTGAGAGCCTGTCTCAAAAAAAAAAAAGAGTTAGGGAAACTGAGGCACAAGGGTAGTGACTGGCTTGTTACTTTCTACAAGAGAATAACAAGCAGGACTGGATCTTACCATGGAACTCTGCAAACTTAGGTGGAACCTTTTGGGTTAAGGCTTCTGGAGGTGGCGTCCGACTTACACTCCCAGGATCACAATAGCAGATACATGGGAAGGAGTTGTCTGTAAAATACAAAGGGTTAGTTTAAGATTGGCCCTATTGGGCTGGAGAGATGGCTCAGTGATTAAGAGCATTGCCTGCTCTTCCAAAGGTCCTGAGTTCAATTCCCAGCAACCACATGGTGGCTCACAGCCATCTGTAATGACGTTTGGTGCCCTCTTCTGGCCTGCAGACACACACACAGACAGAATATTGTATACATAATAAATAAATATTTAAAAAAAAAAAAAAGATTGGCCCTATTTAGGATGAAGTAGACTTTGGCCAGACTGATGGGAGTGGAATATTGGATGTTGGCCTTCCCCGAGAGGGGTGGGTAGGAGAAAATCTGGGTGATGTGGCAAACGACACCTAATACTCAGGTCCTGCTGCTGAAGTAGGTTTGTGAGGTGGGAATCAGAGTTTCATGAAAATTGGGAGCAGAGAAGCTCGTAGGTCTCGAATATGGGAATGGCATTTTATGGACATGATTCTCTGATTTGTGCCAGCTACTGGAGGTAAAAAGATCTTTGACTTTTATTTTCACATTCTGATTATCTGAGAATACCCACCCCTCACCAAAAACATGTCCGTTATAAAACAGTGTGATAGTGTTATCATAGAAGTACAGAAGGAGAGAAGTAGGGGACAGTTTTATTCAAGGCTAAGCTGGGTGGAGAGAGCAGAATGTACAAGGACAGGGAAGGAGTGTGGGACGTGAAGGGCCTCTCCCTATGTTATTACTCTGGGGAACTGTGCAAGGGGAAGCAGGATTGGGGGCTAAAAGTGTAAATTTGGGCCAGATCCCCACTCCCCCCCGGGGAGTTTATTTAGTGTGTGAATGGGCACATATACCATGGTGTGTGTCCAGGTCAGAGAACAACTTTCAAGAGTTGGTTCTCTTCCTTCCATCACGTGGGGTTTAAGTCAGGTGGTAGGTGCCTTTACCCCCTGAGCCATCTCTTAGTTTGAAGTGAGTCAATCCACTTCTAGTCCGGACCTTTAAAGTAGGAAGACACGCATCTTTGATCCCGATCTTGTAGACCAAGTTGGCCTCGAACTCACAGAGATCCGCCTGCCTCTGCCTCCCAAGTGCTGGGAATTAAAGGCGTGCGCCACCATCATCTGGCAATATTTGCTAAATATTAATGATATTTGTTAAGTAGTTAAATGGTGTGTGACATTGATCAGAAATGCTAAGATATATTATAGGTATCTCAACTTTGATGAAAAATAGTAACTCGTTATAGCTTCCTTGAATGCTCTGCCCCCACTATACGAATCCTCGTCACACTTACCCATGGGTAGATTTTGAGTTACCAGCTCCATTTGTGAGTATTTATTTTTGAGACTGGGCCTCACTAGATTCCTAGCTGTAGACCAAGCTGGCCTGGAGTTCAGAGAGCCCCCTGCCTCTGTCCCCGCCTCCCAGGGTTAAAGTTGTGTGCCGCTGTGCCATACCTCCTGTTTGTGATCCCCATGCCCCAAGGTCTCCCATCCGCAGTACAGACTAGGAACAGTAGCCTGGACTGGGGTAGGTGTACTCTGCCCCCTCTTTCTATATACACAGAATAGGAAAGCGGCCTGTCCTTGAGGATGAGGAGGCCACCATTTGTAACTTCAGAAACACTGGTGTAGCTGGGTAGGGTGGCACCCTCTTGGAGTCCCGGCATTGGGGAGGTAAGGAAAGGACGATCAGGGGTGTAAGATCAGCCTTGACTACCTAGCAAGTTTGAAGCTAGACTGGAACAGATGAGACTTTGTTCTATGAAGCACAATTAATTAAAAACCCAGAGAGAGAAATTGGGGTTCAACCTGAAAATCTGAAAAGCAAAACAGTCACTGGCTCTAACCTTGACCTTTTTGAAATTGCAATCCTGCCTCCAGGAATCTCAGAATGAGACTGTGTCTGAGAGCTGTTTCCTCCCGTTTTATAATCCTCTCTAGGGCTGGGATTAAAAGCGTGTACTGCCCGGTTTCTATGGCAACTAGTGTGTCTACTGGGATTAAAGGTGTGAGTTATCATACGCCTGTAAGGCTGACTAGTGTGGCTGTTTTTCTCTCCTGATCGTCAGGCAAGCTTTATTTATTAAAATACGATTGAAATGCCACTATAGTTCTGCAACAGCTAACCCCTGCTACATTGATGAACTGGCCCTTTCCTGCCTGATAACCAACTTGTGAAAACTCAGAGTACCTATTCTCCCCAAATGCCAGCCATTTTTATCCTGCTTTGGTTGCTGCTAATAATAGCAGTGCCTTTATACTTCACATTAAGTGTGCTGGTACATCTGGGAACCTTACTGTCAGTTTGTTTTGTGAATGGCTCCGTAATCCACACCTTTATTTCTTCATGGTGGTACGGAAGCGCAGGAAAGTCAAGACTCTAGCCTTGTTCTTCTCAACAGGGTGGCTGAGGCCAGGTGCAAACCCAGGTGACTTACTAGGACTCTGTGGTACAGGCTTTGATTGAGTGACTGCAGATGGTAGAAGATGAGGCTTGGGTTCCCTGCTCAGAATTCTAGGAGCCACAGGAGGACCTGCCATGCCCCAGAGCAGGCTGGAGGTCTCTTGTGTTCTAGAGGGTGTGCTCACCTGTCTTGGTCAGTTGGCTGGTGTTGTGTGTATTTCAGCCCTCTTGGTTTTCTACAGGTTCCTCACCCCTTAAAAACAAAACATGACAGACAAGTCCAAGCTGGAAGGGCAGAAAGAGGGCTTATTGAGCTGACAGGTTTCAGGGTAGGGCTAAGTTTGGGCACAGGATTTGAAAAGGTGCTGTCAGGTTATGCTTTTCCCCTTCATCTCCCTAGACTGGGTTATATCTCAAGAGATTAGCAATCAGTTTGCGCAGCAGGAGCTGCAAACCAAATGACTTTCCCTCTTCCCAGTTCCCGAGAAATCACTAGACTTTTCCCCTTTCTCAGCTAGGTCTCCTTGTGACTTGCAGTGGACTTGTGTTTTTCCCTGAACCAAAGGGTGCGGGTTGTTAATATACTGATGTTTTCCCCTTCAGTCTGGAACTGAGGGAGAGCTCCACCCTAAGCATGGACCCCCCAGAAATGAACTGGGG
Source organism: Microtus agrestis (assembly GCA_902806775.1). Lineage (NCBI taxonomy): Eukaryota > Metazoa > Chordata > Mammalia > Rodentia > Cricetidae > Microtus > Microtus agrestis. The sequence continues at coordinate 825,908 of CADCXT010006930.1, forward strand.
AGAAAGTTACTATGGGGGGGGTGGAGGGGAAGGAAAGTTGTAGGCCCCTCTGAAAACCAGAGGGTAAACTTTAAACTACATTTACTAGTGGGTCAGAGAGCGCAGTGTCTTTGGCCACTTTCAAATTCCTTGCTTTGTATCTCTCTCTCTCTCTCTCTCTCTCTCTCTCTCTCTCTCTCTCTCTCTCTCTCTCGCTGTTTGTTTTCCTCGTCTCTTTTCATGTTACACACACATGATGAGATTCAGATTTGTAAAGATGGTGGTGTCAGGTGTTGGTGAGTCCGTGGAGCTGGTTGGTGGGAGCGTACATCACCACCGTTGCTTTGAAAACAACTTGGACCTTTCTAGGAAAATCGAGGATCTGTTCGTGTGCCTGTGTGTGTGCACGTAGGGTCACAGGGATGGTGTTTCTAACGGTCCAAACTGTAAATAAGTCAGATGGCCACCAGAAGTACGAACAGAGCAGCAGTGAAAATGAGCAAAATCAGCTCAGTCACAAGAGTGAACCCCACTGCCATGTTGGTAAAAACAGAATGGGTTGTCTCGACTTGTGATTCCATTCTTTGAAATGGAAAACCAGGCAGTGCGGTGGTGGGGGGTGGGGGGGAGAGACGGGAGTGATTATCACCGTTATAGTAAGTTAATTCCTCTGCAGCCATTTTCTCCCCCAGTTCTGGAACCTTCCCGGAATGAACCTTGTCTTCTGTGAGCTGACGACAGAGACATTGCCAGAGGGGGAGGTGTTCAGCTGAGAACTCCGCAGGAAAAGGAGTCAAAAGTGAAAAGGCAGGGAAGAATCAGTACGAGGGCGGGGTGGGAGCTTGGTTTCACTTCTGATGGAGTTGGAGTTACAGGTGGGAGTGGCGGAAAGTTGAGCTGGGAGACCGACCGGAGTAGGCCTGGGTCCACAGGACGGTCTCAGAGGAAAAGGAAGGGAAAGATTTTTGACTTTATCTCTGGGGTGCCAGAAAGCATTTGGGGGCGTTTTACCAGTGAAGCACATTGGCACTTCAAGCTAAGCTGAGTGTGTTGGAGGGGCAAAAAGGAAGACGGCCATCGTAACTGGAGTGGCGCCAGCTGAGGTGAGAGGTGATATGTATGTATATATGTATATAGTCCCTGATGTTGAATCTGCTTGCTGCAGCCACTAGAGAGATCCTTCTAGATGGCAAGGAATGCCTCTTTTGTTCCCTGTGTAGCCTCAGTTCCTGAAGCATCGTAGACGCTCAGTAAATCATACTTAAACCCTCAGTGGTTTCCCGAGAATGCTGGGATGAAAATCAGAACTCTTTATCTGACTGAGCTGGGCCTGAGAGAACAGCAAGTACAAGGCCAGGGGAGGAGAGAGGGACTTCCAGGAGTTGTTTCTGTTGCTGTCCTGAGACGGGGTCTTGCTGTGTAACCCAGGTTAACCTTGTATGTGTGCCCATCATCCTGCTTAAGCCTTCCAGTGCTGGGCTGACGGGTGTGTGCCACCACGCTCAGCTACACTCCCAGAATTCTTAAGTGTGGCCAGCTCTTTCAGAATCTGTTTCCAACTTCTCTGACCTCCTCTGCTCAGCCCCTGTGTCCCACCCTATTTATAACGTGTATATAATGCTCAGATCAGCACCCCGCCACCCTTTCCCTCTGGTCTGTCCAGCCTCTCCCCTCACATGACTCCCCGGGATGTTCACTTTGCAGTGAGAGGTGGAAGGACCTCTAGGCTGAGAAGGGCCTCCTCTCATTATCTCTGCCATTTGGCAAAGCCAAGGCTCTAACCTCCCTTTTCCACTTGTAATTAATGGTTAGGCAAGAATCCCCATCACTGACAGTCATTCAGATCGACTTGGGAGTTTTTGTGGGTTTTTTTTGTTTTGTTTTGTCAATTTGTTGTTGTTTTTTTAACCAAAACCTGGGACCATTTTTAGCCAAAACCAACGATCCAGTTGATAGGGTAATTCCTGGTACAGAGCACAGATGTCTTCTGGGAATGTCAGAGGCAAGAGATAGGAGACAAATTTCCAATCACAAACCCAGAACACTTGCTATTTTTTTCCTAAAGCAGGGCCACACAGGAGGTCAGTTGTAGAACTGGGTATTTTAAACCTTTGTCTCGTTGACCTCTCAGCTGGCAGCTGCATCTGAGCCCTGTGCGAGTTTCTGCTGTAGTGAACCTGGTCAGCTCCTTGCCCTGGTGGCAAAAGTGGCTTGGACTGTGGTCCCCAGGATTCCCAGGGCAGCCTGGTATCCAGCCCCGAGCTGTGACTAGGGCTATAATATTGGGGAACATCAAGTTTGGTAGCCGGGGGTGGGGGGTAGCCATTTCTCTGGTTCACATAGCCAGATCAATTGCTTTTTGCCCTGAAGTCTAACCTCTCCGGGTTTGTTCGAGATAGCTAGATGATATTTACCTCTGGAAGAATTTACTTAATTTAGATTGAGAAATAGGCCTTAACTGTATCCTGTGAACGTGTAAGTGGGGTCTCGCAGTGCATGGAGCCTTTAGCTAAGTATTCTGGGATGACAGGAAAAGGGGACTCCTGTTGGGAGACCCAGGGACGTTTGAGGAACTGCTGGGGTAATTGAAAGAATCCCTGAGTGTCAGACCTCTACTTGCCTCTCTGGGTACTGTAGTCCGCACCTGGGGATTCATTGTCTTCTAGGAGCTCTCTCTGGCTCATAGGAGTTTGAGGAAGCAGGAAGTAAGGTGCTAATGTGGGGCAGAAGAAACCACAGGTGGGGGAGGGGGATTTAGCACCTAGTGCAAAAATTGTGGCTGTGAAGAAGTGTGGGGCCGGAGCTTGGATGCATTCCCTTCCAAACTGGGCCAGGGCAGGGGTGGGAGCAAGAGCAAAAGCGTCTGCCTGGGAGGTGCGACCTTCACAGTAACACTTCTTCAGAGTGTGTGCAACTCAGTGATTCTCACAGCCGAGAATTGTGCCCAGGATCCACACTGCGTTGCCAGAAATGACAGTGTGTCGTCCCGTGTATCCCCCCACCTCTGTGTAGCAGGTTCGATATTTATGAGAGCCTCAGCTTTGTAAAGGGCCAGAGGGAGATTCAGCGGTGGATGGAGAGTATGTCGGGATACTGCAGGCCTTGCTTCTGTGGAACTGTAGCTGATCTCTGACTCACTGGAGGGGCTGGAGATCCAGTGCTCCAGGAGCAGGGGTGCATATGGCTCTAGGCACAAGGTAATAGGCCATAGCTTCCTGTGGATTCAGAACTCTCCTTTGAGCAGGGAGTGGTGGCGAACTTTCCTAATTTGCTTTTCTGCTGCTTGGTAAAACAGTCTAACCACAGCAACGTGAGGAAAGAATTTATTTCAGCTTAAATTTCCAGGTCATGCTCCATCATCGAGGGAAGTCAGTGCAGGAATGCAAGGATTTAAAGGAACAGTACCTACTAGCTCACTCATGCTCAGCCTCAGACTGTGCCTAGGAGAAGTGTTGTCTGCAGTGTGCTGGGCCCTCCTCTATCAGTAAACAATTAAAGCTGTGCCTCACAGACGTGCCCACGTGTCTCATTTAGGCAGTTCTCCAACTGAGGCTCCGTCTTGCAGGTGACACCAGGTTGTGTCAGATTGCCAATAAAAAACAAGATGTGCACCGTTCACGTAAGGTGATTTTCGTGACTCTAGCTTTCTATGGTTTCTGTCTGTCTGGAGCCAGGCATGGAGGGGTGGATAATGTTTGCATCTTATTGTGGAGGTGATCAGAGAGAACACGGTCAAGGTGTATATGATAAAATGGGGGAACGTAGTTACCTGGGAAAGGTATTTTTAGAATCGCAGCAGAGGCTCACAGCTGTGATCGCAGTTCTCAGGAGGCAAAGGCAGCAGGAGAGCGCATTCAAGACCAGCCTGAGCTACTCAGTGCCGAGATTCTGCCTTGATTTTGTGAAGGGTGGTTTGCATTTGACCTGACAGAATAAAATATGGGAATGGGTGTGGTCTTCCTCGGGCCTTCCTCCCTTCTTCCCCTCTCCCCCAGCGTTTTTTCCCCTTAATTATGCAAGCTTGAGCTCCTTCCGTCACTGAAAAGCAAAAAGTGCTGTCTTAGCAGGAGTGCTCGAGCCAGCCTGTAGTGAAGTCCAGCGTGCTTTCAGCCAGATCTGAAGAATGCACGCGCCTTTCCTGTCGTCAGCTCTGCTCAGTTTACTAAGCCTTCTGCATAGCTGAGCTCATCTGGCTGTCGATCAGAGGAGCTGCTCTCAGGCCCCTGTTCACGGTGTGCTGGGGTAAGGAAGTGGCGTGGATCGGGCCTAAGTTTTGGCTCTGGGACTGCCTCCTAGCTCTGAGCTCTTTGGCATAGTGGTTAGCAGGGCCAAGCCTGTGTGTGTGAAATAGCACATTTAAATGGCAGATTCCATTGCCCCAGAATTGTTGGTCACCTAGTTATAGGATTCTAGAACCTGAACTTTGAGCCTGGATTATTCACGTTTTTGAGTTTATACCTCGTGTCTTACATAGAACACAAAGAGGAGTCTTTTGTAGTCAGTGAGTGGGGTTGGCATCTCAGGTTATGGTGACCTAGAAACAGGACTGAACAGTTAGCATGGATTTTGGTTGTTCTGACCCAAGCATTAGTTCAGTAGAGCATTGGTTAGGTTTTCAGTACTCTGGTTTCAACAATTCTGGTGGTTACAGACCTTTTTAATGCAACAGCCGTAACCTTTGTTCCCCCCAATTTTTTGTATAGTTTTATGAAACCATTTCGATGTGAATTGTAGTTATGAAACTCTAACTACTGTAGCAGCATCTATTGCTGGAAAGCAGAGGTTTTCATGAACTATGCTGTGAAACTATCACTAGGTTTTCTAAACGATGTAACTATTGGTTTCTAAACTACACTGTGAAACTATCACTAGGGTTTTCATAAACTACACTGAGAAACTATCACTAGGTTTTCATAAACTACACTGAGAAACTATCACTAGGGTTTTCATAAACTACACTGAGAAACTATCACTAGGGTTTTCATAAACTACACTGAGAAACTATCACTAGGGTTTTCATAAACTACACTGTGAAACTATCACTGAGGTTTATATCCATTTAGAAAGGTTTTATAAACTACTGAGAAACTATCCCTAGAAAGGAGGGTTTTTGTAAAATATAACTAGGGTTTTCATTTGAAACTAGCCTGAGAAACTCCAGGCTAGATTTATCTTTTGTGTTTGCTTGCTGTTACTGTGATCTTTTTTAGTTTTATTGCCATGTGTGTGTGTGTGTGTGCACAGCTTGCAGGAACGGGCTCCTCCCTTTTATCTTGGGGATCCTAGTTGTCAGTCTTGGCAGCAGATGCCTTTACCTCCACGCCATCTCGCTATCTTTTTAAAAGACCAGCTGATCTGGGGCTGCCCCAGTTCTGGATTTGTCTGGTTGTTTCCCCATGGTGTGGTTTAACTTGGTGTTAGTAGCACCTTCTCTGTGATAACTTAGTGCAGTGTTTTTCAAAATTGCCTATGTTTTCCATAAACTGGAAGTTAAATCTGAAGGCTTGATTACGGTCACTGAAGTCAAATATATTTTTGGCAAGAAAGCTTCATGGATGATAGTGTTTGTTTTCACTTAACTTTATTTCTTGTGTGTGTGTGTGTTTGTTATTTTGCCTGTAATTTTGTCGGCACACCATATGTGTGGAGAGGCAGGTTGTCACATTCCCTGGAACTGGAGCCACACACAGTTGTGAGCTGCCATATGAGTGCTAGGAATATCGAACCTGGGATCTCCAGAAGAGCAGCAAGGTTTTTAACAACTGAGGCTCCTCACCAGCCTGTGCCAGATTGTTCCTGTTTAGTGATGACCGGTTTGGTTGCTTGGTTAAGGTGACCAAGCACTGGGTCTCTCCGAAAGTGAGGCTATAGGAAATAACTCACTGTGGCATTGTAGGGACTGCCCCAAACCGGTCACCTAATGGCCTTGACGTCTGGTGATGTTTGGGTTGTTATAGTGGCAGCTGCTGAGTTCTTATTGTCTCCCCACTCCTCTGAAGCCCCAAGGGGGCCTCACTAATTCTAAACAACACTGATCAGGTGCTGTCTTGGCTACGTCTCAGTATCTGATTCTGTTAACCCTTCTGCGGCGATTGCCCAGTGATCTGTAAGCCCTGCAGTGTTAACTATAATGGACAGCATAGTTTTCATTCAGCTTAAAAGATCTAAAGACCCACTGGGCCCAGCGTGAACTGGCTTAATGTGGGCTCTCCTGGTGAGGGCGTCATATTTTATGTGAAAAAGAGGACTCGTAGCTGAGCTCTTCCTAGGAAATTGTAAATTCTGTCCTTAGAGCTACCCCCTTCTCTCCAGCAAACAAACAAAAATAACAGAAAGCTGGCCTGGCTTTTAAACTTCCAGGCCATTCTATAAGTGGCTAGAAAAGGCGTTGGGAGCCCCACAGTTCCATTTCCTTCCCTATTGTCAAGCCTGCTGCAGTGTGTTAAACTGAGAACACTGGTCGGCCCTCAAAAGCAAACCGAGGGATTAGCTCAGACACCGTTAACACCGTTAACATTTCTGCTAACATTCTGGGGACTTGATCCATCTTAATTTGCCAGTTGAATTTCATTTCAAGTTGGTATGTACTTTTTTTAATTTATTATATTTTTTTTAAAGAGCCACACAGGTGTAAACCAGGGTGTTTTGGTTCATATTATCCGCAGTATAATCCTCATGTTTGTATAGTTCTGTCCCCTGCGGAGCACGCTTATGTGTCTTCACACCAGATCCCTAGGGAATCAACATTGCATTGTCTCCGTGGGCCATGTGGGCTGCAGTCATTATGTCTATGTCTGTCTGTGTGTTTACCGTCTCTGAGCTCTGTAAAGTCTGCCGAGCTCTGATGGCTCTCACTGTACCCATTGGTGCTAGTGTCCCTGTCCCAGCATCGACATTGTGTACCATCAGTGAGGCAGGACCCTGCATTCCTGGTGCCACTTCCAGTTTCAGCTCCTAGAATTCATCCAGAGGACCGAGGAGCCAGGCATCTGGGTTCTCTCCCTGATTTCCTTCTAGGAACCAGGCCTATGCTTAGTGTTCCCAACAGAATTCTTTTGTATTGCCTGCTTAGAATCCCCGGTAGGCCCCTCTCTCTCTTTCTTTCCATTTTATGGATAAACTGAGGTTCAAAATACTCAAATGACTTCGGTTGTCACAGGGGTAGGAAGAAGGCTGGAGCTGTGAAGGCTGAGCTTCTGTGTCCCTAGAAAGGCCTTGCCTGCACAGCCCAGAACGGCCACAGAAGATCCCTCCCTTCCTGGCTTCCTTGTGATCTCAGCTTGGACCATCCTGGGCAGGGTACCCTCTTCTCCTTTTGCTGAGTCTGCTCTTGATTTCAGGTCTGGTCTCTGAGGAAGACAAACCCCCTGCCAGGGAACAGAGACCGCCCTGCCCCCAAGCTAAGGGCACAATGGCAGCCTCTGCCCCCTTGAGGAGCCTGGAGGAGGAGGTGACCTGCTCCATCTGCCTGGATTATCTGCGGGACCCGGTGACCATCGACTGTGGCCATGTCTTCTGCCGCAGCTGCACAGGTGATATCCGCCCCATATCCGGGAGCCGCCCAGTCTGTCCGCTCTGCAAGAAGCCCTTCAAGAAGGAGAACATCCGGCCCGTGTGGCAGCTCGCCAGTCTGGTGGAGAACATTGAGCGGCTGAAGGTGGACTCTGGCAGGCAGCCGGGAGAGCTGGCCCGAGAGCCGCAGGACATGAAGCTGTGTGAGCGGCACCAGGAAAAGCTGCACTACTACTGTGAAGATGACGGCAAGCTGCTGTGTGTGATGTGCCGCGAGTCCCGCGAGCACAGACCCCACACGGCCGTCCTGGTGGAGAAGGCTGCCCTGCCTCACAGAGTGAGTCCTCGGGCCAGAGAGGAGGGCTGTTCTGTCTGGTGTCCCGCCTGCCACAGCTCAGGGCACTAATCTCTCTCCACTGCTTGTCTTTCCCCAGGAGAAAATACTGAACCACCTGAATACCCTAAGGAGAGACAGAGAAAAAATTCAGGGCTTTCAGGCCAAGGGAGAAGCTGATATTCTGGCTGCGCTGGTACGTGGAAGTCGTGGCTGAGAGGCGATGCGTGTTCAGGGAGGGACCAGGAAGGTGGGAAGTGTTTCTAGGAGTGCTTTGAAAGTATGGGTGCTAGGCTGGCTTCAGGCCAACTGGAGCTAGCACAAATATGGGGAATGTTGGCCTGCCCTGTCCCTGAAGGAGCTGAGGAACCTGACTTTGTGCTCTAAGGGTGAAGATGTGATTTCCTGAGTAGAGAAGCAGCTAGGGGTGTTTGGGAGGGGATGCAGCTTCCAGGCAGAGGACAGGGACAAGGATGGTCTGAGCAGCCCTGACTGAGGCTGTCTAGGACAGTACGGAAGACTGGTAGGTAGCACATTGTGTGTTCTCACTTAGACAGGTCTGGAGGGACAGCTGATAGGTGGGTCCAGTCCTGGGGGAGTGTGTGTTGGGAAAATGGGTAGTGGAGGGATTCTGGGGTCAGGCCTAGCAGTGTGTGGTCAGGCCGTGAAGAGAGAGTAAAGCTAGAGAGAACTCAAGTTCACAAAGGACCTCTAGGACCTGGTGTGCTTGGACACCCTCATCTACCAAGAGGGACTGAGGACTCAGGCAGACTCCAGCCACAGGACAGGACTCAGTCCCTGGACTTGCAGTCCAGCCCCACATGGGAGGGATAGGGTGCAGTTAGTGTGTCCAGAGTAGAAGAGATGCTGGAGGGGGAAAGATCGAGCATAGACGTCATCCCTCACGCAGAGCTTCCTGAAAGAGGCATTTGGATACTATCTAGAAGGGTGAAGTGTCATCAGTAGGACACTGGCTACCTTTTGCTCCAGGACACTCTGGTCAGCTAGAACAGGCTGTGACAGAGCCGTCAGGCAGGGTTGGCTTTGAGAGCAGTGAAGGAAATAGGCTGATTGATAAGTTGTAAGGAGAAGAGAGTAGAGCAGGAGCACCTTTCTGCTCAAGGACTAGGAGTCCCCAGAGGATCGAGTGGGCCCCAGTTCCTATGACACACACATACCCACCCCTTGCCCTTGCAGACGAAGCTGCAGGAGCAGAGGCAGTACATCGTGGCGGAGTTTAAGCAAGGCCACCAGTTTCTAAAGAAGCGGGAGCAGCACCTGCTAGACCAGCTGGCCACCCTGGAGCAGCTCCTCACCGAGGGTAGGGAGAAGTTCAAGACCCGGGGCGTCAGTGAGCTTGGCCGGTTGACTCTTGTCATCTCCGAGCTGGAGGGCAAGGCACGGCAGCCTGCTGCGGAGCTAATGCAGGTGAGAGGCCCAGGGCCCGAGTGGGAGACAGGGTAGGGCCTGGGCTGCCACTCTTACCTGGCTTTTGAGGAAATTCCTCCTCCTGGGTCTTCAGTTTTACTGTCTAAAATAAATAAATGGGTATGATAGTCTTATCCTCCTTGTCTACTCCACACGAGCTTAAACACTAACCTGGTACACTTTAGAAAAGTCATCAAAATCTACAAAAAGTGTCTAAGAAATCTTACACTGTCTTAGAACTGAAGGTCTCTGTTATCATCTTCCTTCCACCAAGCCTGCCTTATAACAAGACAGTGTTTTTGAGACAGTCTTACTATGTCCTAGTATCTGTCCTGAAATTAAAGGAAGTCCTCTGAAGGCAGAGACTGCTCATTCGTTTCCCAACTGCCCAGACCCAAATAATAACACAGAAACAATATTAATTACAGCACTGCTTGACCAATCATTTAGGCATATTTTTAGCTAACCCTTACATCTTAAATGAACCCATTTCTATCAATCTGTGCATCACCACGAGACTGGCCTATCATCTGGCGGCTGGCATCTTTCTCTTTCAGCAGCTATGTGGAGTCTCCCTGACTTTCTGTTTTCTCTCTAAATCTCTGTTCAGATTTCCTGCCTGTCTTTACTCTGCTAAACCATTGGCCAAAACAGCTTCTTTAATAACCAGTGGTAATAAAACATATTAATAGCATACAGAGGTAATCCCACATCAGTCTTCCTGTCTCAGCCTTCTGAGTTCTGGGATTATAGATATGGCTGAGGTAGGTACTTAGTGGTAGATGCCTTATATGGCTCTGGAGATGAGGCAAGGTTGAGCTGTGGCTGCCAGGATCCCGAGGTGCATCTACGGGGAGGCCAGGTGAAGAAGGAAGATAGATGGGAGGTTTCTTGTGGACACTGGGGCATCCTCCTAGAGAACAGATGAGAGGTGCCTCAGGACACGCAGGGAGAGCAGGCTGTCAGATTGCACTGGTACACCTCTTCCTCCTTCCCTTATAAGCCAAGAAAGGGGCCGTCTGCTCGGTTCCTCTGACTCTGTGGCTTGAGGCAATGAACCTTTCCGCCAGCGGAGACACACAAAGGTCTCTAGGAAACGGGATTCCAGGCCAACTGCAAAGGCACATCAGTAGCCGGGGGCTAGAGACAGTGACGCCAGTCCCTAACACAGGCTGCATAAACAGGAGGCCTGGTCCCTAACACCGGCTGCATAAACAGGAGGCTTCTCTTTGTGGCACACTGAGCCTCAGGTAAAAGGGCTGGCTGGTCCAGGCCCTGGGGCAGATTAGGAATGAGGTCCAATTTAGCCGGGTATCTGGCCCCCAGGCTTTGTACTTTGTCTTTTTGTCCCAGGTTCCCGTCTCCTTCCTTTGTACCTAAGGTAGGCATTGCCTCTTCTAGATTCCTTTAGACTCTAGGTCACTGGTCTCCTTTCCCTTGTTCCACTCCTTCCTTTCCCTTCAAGGAGCACATCAGGCTCCCAGCAGCCCGTCCATGTGTGGTGTGTAAATATGAGTGGAGCAGCTGAGTGTGCTGGGGTGTGTCACCAGGGTGTCTGTCTAGAGAGTATTTCCCCTGATCCACCCTGGGGTAGCTCCTATGCAGAAGCCCCAGTCTGTACCTCGGGGCTCTGCCCCCGAAACTCCCATGGAGGAGAGTGCTGAGGAGGGAAAATAGGGGTTTCTGTTTAAAAACACAACACAGGATGCTGGTGTTAGCAGATTTTGTCTGTATTTGGGTTTCCCCAGAGCAGAGCCCCTCAACCTTCTGGAACAAGTCCTTAACCGCCACAGTTCTGACGATTGCATTTGCTTTCCAAATTGTATCTCCCCGAGAAGCCAGCCTGCCCTCTGCCCATCCCCCCTCACTCTCTGACTCCCCTAGAACCTGTCACTAACACAATATGATGTTATATATATATTTATGTTGATTTTTTTTCTTCCTCTCTTGTCTGCTTCCCTCTGCTAGGATGCCTGCTCTACACAGGTAGGGGTGTCTCTTTTTTTATTGCTACTTCACTTCATACTTGTAGATCAGTGCTTGCCTGGCACAAGGAATCACTTAGCAGAGGTTTGTGGAGTGAGGAAGGTGAAAATCAATCAATACAGAGAACAGTGAAGGCTTCAGGCTCAGCAAAGCAACATCTCACGAGATGTTCCCACCCTCGCTGTCCTGCGTGTCTTCCCCTCGTGTAGACAGCACCACTGTCTTCCTCCTGCACAAGGTGCCTGTCCTTAGTGATCCTCAGCCAGCATATCCACTGGGTTGCTCTAGAACAGTCATGGGATGCCCAGCTTCTCTCTTGTGTCCCCTGCTGCCGTCTCCAGCTTCCTGTTCCACAGCGGCCACCAGGGTGACCACAGTGGCCTCCAGGGTGACCTCCTCTGTTCCCATCACCTCCTACCACCACTTGCCAAGGAGCAGCCAACTGCCTGGCCACCTAGGGTCTCTGCTAGCTGCTGCCCAATTGCTCGTATAGAGCAGAAGTTCCTTTCTGTCTTCGTAGCAGTTCAGAGGTGTGAGTCTAGAGACATCCATGAGGTCGTCCAAGACTTGGTTTATTTGCTGCTGTCTAGTCTTGGGGGTATTATTCTCAGCTGTGCAATCGCTGTTCAAAGTTCAGCCAATGAGAGGAAAGGAGCTAGAAAGCGATTTTTTTTTTTTCTTAAAGAGCAAGAAGTCTTGGTCTTCCCCGCGTCCCACTGGGACTTAGTCACATGACCAGACTTCATTGTAGGGAATGTGGGAAATGTAGTTTCTTGACTGGTCACATGTCATGCCAGAACTTAAGGAGTTTAGTATTATAAAGAAGAGAAAGGACATGTAACATGGCTTAGCAGGTAAAGGCACTTGCTACCAAGCCTGGTCACCTGCGATCAACCCACAGAACCCACATGGTGGAAGCAGCACCGACTCCCCCAAGCCCCCAAGTTGTCCTTTGACGGTATCTCTCACACACACACACACACACACACACACACACACACACGTTTAAAAACGGGGAGGGAGGTCAGGGAATGGGTCTAGGGATAGTGTGCGTAGAGTAAAATTCGCCACCGTCACCTCATCCTGCCTGCTGTGATCTGGCCCTGCCTCCTCTCTGAACCCTTTCCCATTAATTATCAGTCTGCACCCGGCCATTATTTTATCATTCTTCAAACCTTAGCTGAAGTGTCTCCTTGGAGCCAGGTCACTTGCCACCTCTGGTTATTTCTGCCCTTGTGTTGTTTGCTCATTTCATTTTATTATGTGTATGGGTGTTTTTACATCAATGTATGTCTGTACACACTTGAATGTTGGTGCCTGTGGAAGCCAGAAGAAGGCATTGGGTTCCCTGAACCTGGAGTTGTAGATGGTAGTGAGCTGCATGTAGGTGCTGGGACTCGAACCTGGATCCTCTGGAAGAGCAGCCAGTGCTCTTAACCTCTGAGCCATCCTCCAGCCCGTTGTTGGTTTTCTAGCCCCTCTTGACTGTCGGCTCCCTAGGGGAGGAAGCCATGTATATTTTGTTTGCTGTTGTGTGCCTGCCTGTTGTGTGGTGTTGACTTATGGATGCAGTTCTACTTAATTCACTTTGGTGCTTGCATTTTCTTCCTTTGCAGGACAGCAAGGACTTTGCCAACAGGTAAGAGCTTCCTTTGCTCATTGTTACTCTCCTATTTCTGTGGCCATGGTCCGTGTAAATGATGGGGAGTGATAGGCAAGGCAGCCCTTGTTTCATCCCACGGCCTTTAAGAAAGTGTAGTCTTGGGGTTGGAGAAATGGCTCAGAGGTTAAAAGCATTGACTGTTCCTCCAGGGGTCCTGAGTTCAATTCCCAGCAACCACATACTGACTCCCAAGCATCTGTAATGAAATCTGGTGCCCTCTTCTGACTGCAGGAAAGCATGCAGACAGAGTACTTTAAGTAAATCTTTTTTTTTTTTTTTTTTACTTTATTTATTACAATATTTTCTGCGTTATCTGAAGGAAAAAAAGAAAGAAAGTGTAGTCTTTGAAGCCTAGAGGCTGCTTTCTTTCCCATCCGACTAGGCTCACTGTCTTCACCTGAAGCCCAGCGGGAGAGTCCAAGCATGGCTCTGTAGACAGAGTGCTCACTTGTGGGATCTGCTGGTGGCCTTATGTCCTGGTTTTGTCTTTAACCAATTTTCTGTCTCTTGATTAGGGATAATCAAGACTTTCCTGCTTGCTTTATAATTGTCACAGACACTGACAGAGTAGCAAGAAGAGCAAAATGACCAGGTTGTTGTGTCTGTCATGTTTCCAGGTACCCAAGGAAGAAGTTCTGGATTGGGAATGCCATCCCTCACATGGTTAGGAGGAAGGCAGGAGAATTCTCAGATAAACTTCTCTCTCTGCAGCGAGGCCTGAGGCAGTTCCAGGGTAAGCACTGGGGACAGCACCAGGCTTGGAGGTTTCCTAGCTTCTCACATCCATATTCTCCCATCTCATCCTTCCAAGGGGCTCTAGCATCTGTATCTTCTCTCTTTGGGATCTCCAGTGGAACCCTGTCCAGTAATTAATACCAAGTAAGAAATAGGTTCATGAGTTTGCTAGTCTGCAGCTCATTTCTATTTTTTCCTCCTTAGGCAAGCTGCTGAGAGACTTGGAGTATAAGACTGGTGAGTAAACAAAACACTCCCCGCTGTGGAATCCCCTCTGGTATCGCCCAAAGGTGCCGTGCCTTGCATTTCTGGTTACTGTGTAGTCTACAGTAGTATTGGTGATGCTTTGACATCACAGGTCACACTTCTAGTCTTTCTCCTCTACCTGACCACGTGGTCCTTGAACAGCTGTGGAAGCCCAAGGCCAGAGGTGTGTGCTGAGTGCCTCTAGGAGACACCCTTCACAGAGACTGATGTAAACATTACTCTTTGGGTTGTGCATTGAGGCAGCACTGACACTATGGACAGTGGTTGCCCCTTCCCAGCCCGCCATTGACACTATTCCTTCCTCCCTTTCCCACAGTGAGTGTCACCCTGGACCCACAGTCGGCTAGCGGGTACCTGCAGCTCTCACAAGACTGGAAGTGTGTGACCTATACCAGCCAGTACCAGAGTGATTGCCTGCACCCCCAGCAGTTTGACTGTGAGCCAGGGGTGTTGGGCAGCAAGGGCTTCACCTGGGGCAAGGTGTACTGGGAAGTGGAGTTGGAACGAGAAGGCTGGTCAGAGGATGAGGAGGAGGGGGAAGAAGAAGAAGAAGGGGAAGAGGAGGAAGATGATGAGGCTGGCTATGGGGATGGCTATGAAGACTGGGAGACAGATGAGGATGAGGAATCACTAGGGGAGGAAGAGGAGGAGGAAGAGGAAGAGGAGGAGGAAGTTCTGGAAAGCTGCATGGTGGGAGTGGCCAAAGACTCTATGAAGAGGAAAGGGGACCTGTCCCTGCGGCCAGAGGATGGTGTGTGGGCCCTTCGGCTCTCCTCCTCAGGCATCTGGGCCAACACGAGCCCCGAGGCCCAGCTCTTCCCAGTGCTGCGGCCCCGGAGAGTGGGCATCGCCCTGGATTATGAAGGGGGCACCGTGACGTTCACCAATGCAGAGTCACAGGAACTCATTTACACCTTCACGGCCACCTTCACCCGGCGTCTGGTTCCCTTCCTGTGGCTCAAGTGGCCAGGAACACGCCTCACGCTGAGACCCTGAATTCCAGAATCTGCCTAGACTACACAACAGAATCTGCAGTTCTCTGAGATTCAAGGACTCTTGAGATGAAGAAGGGTTGCCTGGATCCCATACCTCTGGAAGCTTCCTTTCTGTGGGATCCCAAAACTGTGTGATGGAGGAACTTTCTTGGCCAGAGCAGGAGGAGGAGGAGAGTTGAGGGGCATCACGTCCAATCGCACCCATGTCCCTACTGCCATGGCCAAGCTCTCAGCCCTGTTACTCTGTCTGTATTTCTTGTTCTAACTTCTCCCTCCCTCCCCCTCCCGCCCATTTCCTCTGGGATCTCCTGCTCTGAAGACCAAATGACCCCCTCCATCCTGAGCATCCATTTGTCTTGACTCTGTTCTCTGTTGAGTAGGGGCAGCATCAGTGTCATTTTCTGGTTCAGTTAGTTGTCCAGTGCTACTAGGTATTGAGTGACACCTGAAACCTTTTTGCTGTCCTCAAACTTGAGGTTCCTCTTCCCAAACCGTTCTTGCCTACCTTCCCTGGCTTCTTAACCTCACTTTTCCTACCCCACTAGAGTTAAGTATCTGAAGAAATGAGAATGAACGTTGTCCAGACCCACTCAAGTTTCCAAGGCTGTGTGAGTTTGTGTCCTGAGTGCTGGTGGATCATCCCCTGGTGTAGTTAGCAGAGCTCATGGCCTCCAAACCCAGAGCTGAGCAGGTGGGACTCCCCAGGGCCATCTGTGTCTCCGAAAGCATCTAGGTACCGTGCCTCAGGCAGCAACTGTGGTTAATAAATTACCTCTGCAGAGTAGTCCTTGTGAAGGGATTTTCCACAACAATCCCAACATCTCGCTCTTGATCAGGGATCTAAGAACACTGAGGTCAGAACTACCCCTGCCTTGGGGTCTCCAGCTAGTGTCTCTGGACAGCTTTAAGTCTCTGTTGTTGGCACCAAGTAGTGTCCAGAGTCACTGTCTTAGGAGCTGGACTGGAGAGGGAAGACAAGATCACGAGGAATCTACTGTGAGGGGTCTTACTGTCAGGGGCACTTGTGCCGTGTCCCCTGCTGACCCAACACCAGCACCTTTGTTCAGTCACCATTGTCCACAGTTAGCCAACACGATGCCCTTCTTTTTGTTCTTAAACATTCCACATTTCCTCTTCCTGTCCGACTGTTCAGCTCCTCTTTGCTCTTGAGAGACTGCTCCCAGACACTCAGTCTTCGTGACTGCAGAGTCACCTCTGTCTCAAGGGAACACTTTGTATCACCTGCTGCCTGAGCCACTAGTAACACCCGGTGGCTCCCTCGCCACCTTTTACTTCCTGGAATTAATCATCTTCTCTTCCTTCTCTTTTAATTCATTTCTTGTGTCTTTATGACTAAATAAACTACAAGTTCTTTTCAATGGTCAGAAATCTCAAGACAGTCCTCTGGTGCTGTCTCCAGCTTTATCTTGATGCCTCTAAAGTGACCTTGAACCTGAGTCATTGATCGGCCCCCTCTGTGCACAGCTTTTTAGATTCCCTTTTGTTATTAGACTGGGAAGTTCCGGGATTTTCCCACCAAGGCCTCTAGCCCAGGCTAGCCACGGTCTCCTTAGGTGGCTCAAGATGATCCTTAATCTTACAGCCTCTACCTTCTAAATTCTGAGGTTTCAGGTAGGTGCCACTCTGCCTAGTTTATACAGTGCAGGGGACTGAACCCAGGGTCTCATGCATCTTAGGCAAGCTCTTCCTCAGCTGATCCCCAACCATGGTCCTGGTTCTGGGCCCTATGTTTCCTCTCCCCGTTTACTGTGTTTTGTTCACAAGTTATCTAAAACTTCCTGAGGTGAGTGTGGAAGGTGAATTTTTTTTTTTTAATCTTCAGTGTCTGGAACTGTTTATCTCACTTGTACACTGGAGGGATTCACTATAGGATTATTCAAAGTAGTTTTCCTTCAGAATGTCAGAGGATTGCTTCACTGCCTTAAGCTGCTGTCGTTCAGAATTCCCATGGGGCACTCTGCCTCGTGACCTTTCTCAGTGGCCCGTTCTGTTTCACAGAGGGATCTGAAAGTCTTATCTGTATCTTTACTCCACGTACTAGCACGTTACACTCTGAATGGCACATTTGAATGCTCACACGCGTGCGTGCACACACACATGGAACTTATATACATACATAAAATTAAGGGACTGGACAGGATCTCAATATGTAACCCTCCGTAGCCTGGAACTCACTATGTAGACATGGCTGGCCTCAGACTCTGGGTGAGATTTAAAGGCTTATATGCTGCTGCACCTAGGGAGGGGAAAAATTGTTTTACAGGCATCTGAGGCAGCCTAGAAAAAGGTTTATCTTGGCTCAGAGTTCCGAAGGTGCAGTCCATGATCATCGGTCTCAGCGCTTTTGGCGGCTGTCATTAACATATCCTGGCAGGCATGCTTGACAGAGTCTCACACATCTCTCACACATCTCATCAGTTGGGAGACAGTGAACCCGGCTCCCATAGTCCCCTTCCAGAGCACAGCCCACCCTGGGAACCAGTCATTTAACAGAGGATCGTTCAGAGGCCTTGACCATCAGAACTGTGGACTCTTGCCTGTCCTAGCTTGAAGTTGTCACAATAGATAGATTAGACATAAAACACATAGGCCTGTGGGTAACATACTTTATTGTTAGACACATTGAAGACCTGTACAAATGACCTGAAAGGGCTTTGGGGTCCACCCAGAGTTGATGAGGCCCCGAAGCGTATCCAGTTTTTGTGTCCAAAAGCCACTATAAATTAATGCAAGCCAAACAGAGTCCTGGCTTCCCTACACTGATCACTTTGAAGCTTTTACAGGTTTTTGTTTTCTTTTGTTTTTCCCCTTCTGAATCCCATTGACTCAGCTTACTGGTGTCTAGGGTGTAGCCTTCCTTGCCTGCCTCTGGCTCTTCACTCGAATAGGACTGCAGGAAGCCAAGTGTACTCAACATAGATTAAAAACCGCTGTACAAGACTCCAAGACAATAAATTCCAATCCCACTTTTGAAGGCTAGCGACAGAGCTGGGTTCCAGGCTGCTGGGGTCTCGGCCACACTTCCTGACTCCACCGTGGTCATTCAAAGTCAGGCAAGAACTTGTTTTCTAGGTGAGGTAGGAATAGAGAGAGAGGACCATTGGTGCTCTGGTGTGGGATGTTTCCAAGGTAGTCCAAGGCCATGTCTGCACAGTGAAGGACAGCTGTGTCCCCCGGTTCAGGACAGATGGGTACTGGCCAGCTGGAGCAAGAGCCTCAAGAGCATTCAGTCACTGTCCTTGGTATCTAGGGCCTGCTCGCCCACATCCTGGCCACCTCGGCGCCCACTCCTGTGGTGCAGCTGACATTCAGGCTCGGGTTTGTAGTCTGAGGGTTCAGAGTGACCTCACACACGCACTTCCAGGATGGAGTATCGTCCATGCTGCCTGCTTCTTAGGCTTCTATTTCTGGAGGACAGATGTGACATCTCTGCCTGAGAATTTGCTTCTTATTAAAGTGAGGTGGCCAGGCTACAGTGCAGTGCCTGGGACCTCGTAAAAAGACACTGAATCTTGAGCCCCACCATAGGCCACCCAAACAAGAGCCTGTATTTTAACCAGGTGTCTGGATGGCGTTTCTACACTAAGTTAAAGAAGTAGGGATCGATGTAAGAACAGGCCGGTGCATGTGGGGACAATTAAGCTCCAATTTAAAGTTAATGTTATTTGTGTTCCTCACTCTCCCCTCTCAGCACCTTTTTTTGTGGTACTGGGACTTTATGCATTCTAGGCAAGCAAGCTCTAGTAGAAAGTTGTTAGTACAGCCCTAGAGCCCATCCCATCACCAGAAAGAGAGTCAGTAGCTAAGGCTGGCCTGGAACTAACTCAGAAGCTCAGGCTGACCTCGAATTTGTAGCAGTCAATCTGATTGCCTCTAGTTCTGGGATTGTAGCCGTGTGCCACCACACCCAGCAAAATGCTAGTTTTTAAAAACTATACAATATTAGTTCAAATGTACAGCGATTGTAGCATAATTCTAGGCAAAACTCGGGGCTTAGTACATATTTTGAATGACTACATAGGTAACTGACAACATTCATCAATCGCTGTGTCCAGTACTGTGCTGAGTTCTTTGTACACATTAATTTATTTAATCCTCATATGGATTCGTAGTGTAGATTGTTATTGTTTACATTTTATGGTGGAGAGAAAAGGCTTAATAGTCCCGAGACCCCAAGCAGTCAGGGTCCAGTGAGCACATTTCATTGCTGTGTGTGGCCGTGGTTGCAATGGATAAGTGGGGTAGGGCCCCCTCCCCAGCCCTTGCTGATTACCTGAATCTGTTTCCAAATGGTGCGTCAAGTTTTCTGAGGAAAGAAGAAAGAGAGATCTGTGAGACTTGCTATCTCTTACAAGTACTTCCAAGGGGAGGGTGTCCTGGCTACCGTGTGAGGGCAAGGACAGAAGAGAAATTGCCTCATTTTCCTGGACTCTCAGCCTAGTGTCTCTATCCTTACTCCCTCAGTAGAGCGGGGTCTTGTGGGAAGTTCTGGGGGAGGAAAGATGCTTAACCCAAGCTGTTTGCTGATTTTTGTTTGAGTTTCACTGTGTAGTCCAGGCTGGCCTGAAACTTGAGATCCTCCTGCCTCAGTCTCCCTGGTGCTAACATTACAGGCCTGCTTGGAGGTTTGAACCGGGTTTTGAAGATGGGGAAAGATAGAGACAGATGGAAGGGTAGAAGATTCCCTTTACCCGAGAATGTCCTCATCATCTTTGGGAGGCCAAGTATTTTCCTGTGGAGGTTTCGGATCTTCTTAGCAAGATCAGAGGAAATGGCCTCTGGACTCACAAAAGTCTTTGTCTCATACCTGCAAACAAGTTGGAAATCAAACTTAAATTCTACAAATAAAGTACTTCATGTTATTTGTGTGTGTGAAAAGCCCTGGTTCTTGTTCACTTCAGCTCTCATTACTCATTGGCTATGTGACTTAGCCAATCTCCCCTCAGCTCCCCATCACATTGTAAGACTCACTGCGTCCTTCTCGACCTGGTTCTAACATTCTTTGAGAAGCACATTTGGAGACACTTTCAAATGGCCTTAGGTACTAAAACATCAGTAATCTCATGGATTAATGTTAACTTCTTGGAGCTGGACATACCAAACAGCTTGAGTTTGGTGCCCAGCATCTACAGGGTCGTTCACAACAATTCTAGTTTTAGGGGATCTGCCAGCCTCCTCTCGTTTCCTCTGGCACCAGACACGTACACGGTATGCAGACGTATTTGCAGACAAAATGCCCCTACACATAGAATGCAACAGACACATTTGCAGATAAAGTGTCCCTACACATAGAATGCAAGTAATTTTTAAAAAATCTGGATCATTCTAAAGCCATGGTTTTTATATATAACTGCTTTGAGGGGGGAAGTATGTCTCAAAAGCCAACATATCTACTTATTTCGTTACTTTGAGATAGGGTCTCTGTAACCCAGGCTTGCCTCAAACTCACAATGATCCCTCCACCTCAGTTTCCCAAGTGCTGGGATTAAAGCCATGAACTACAAGGCCTAGTTTCAACCCATCTGTTTACTGATTTTGAGCTGTTAGTGGAGAACAAGTGGCCACAGTGTGTTTCTGGGTAGCCATCCACAAGGGAACAGATGGATTGCAATGTCTTCAGGATGCGTATAAAGAAGGCAGGATTAGAGAGGGCCTTACCTGCTCTGGTTGAATCTGACATCCTACAAAAGAAACACAAAACATGCAGTTAGTGTCCACATGGCCTTTCCCGTTGGGAATGTTAGGTTCTTCTGTCTTAACATCAGCTGAAAGTTCCTACCCAGAGTGCTGGAGCCCCTTCATTACCTGCATTTCACTCCTCTCGATATTTCCTGACTAGTGTAGACTCTGCACCTGGTTCTTTGCTCTGACTGCTCTGTTCAGCTGCATCCTTAAATGGGTGCTGCCTCCCGTGATTAAGGGATAGCAGAAGCCGGGCGGTGGTGGTGCACGCCTTTAATCCCAGCACTCGGGAGGCAGAGGCAGGTGGATCTCTGTGAGTTTGAGGCCAGCCTGGTCTACAAGAGCTAGTTCCAGGACAGGAACCAAAAGCTACGGAGAAACCCTGTCTCGAAAATCCAAAAAAAAAAAAAAAAAAAAAAAAAAAGGATAGCAGAGACCAGCCTCGATTCCAGGCTGGAACTGATGGGCAGGATTGTGGTCACCACCACAAAGGCATTGATGGAGCTCTTCCTGCGTGCTGGGCACTGTGCTGAGCACACTTGGGTTATTTCTTACATGGTTTACAACTCCATGAAAGGATGCTGTTATCACCCCCTGCTTAGAGAAGCTAAGAGACTCACCCAAGTGACATAGTTGGAAGAGCTGACACTAAACTCAAGATTGTCTGATCCTGGTCATCTTTACAAGGTCCTCATGCATGCCTTGGGAAATTTCCAATCTTTTGGGCCATAAAAAGCACACCCTCCCCCAGCCCTTCTCAGTGAGATAATCCCCACTTCCTTTTCCTGCCTTTCTCCATCAACTCCCAGTCGCAGCACAGTACCGCCCTCGTGGAACCGTCCGCTGTCCCACAGGGTGGTAAGATGGTGGAGTGTCTCTCACTTGTAGAAGCTCACTTGCTGGTCGCTGACACTTTTCCTCTAGCTCCTCAACCTGGGCACCCAGGCGGTGGACCTCCTGAGAGACCTTTGTGATGTACTCGTCCCTCTCCTTCCAGATCTGCTGTTCTAGCCCCTCCAGCCTGGTCATCAGGAGGTGCCTCTGGTCCCCAAGCTCCTGCTTCAGCCTTTCAAACGTGGCTTCTACCTGTTGCTTCTTGCCTTCAATCTGCGTCTGTGAGGATATGAGGAAGGACTCAGAACTGGCCTCCAGAAGGATCATCTGTGCACTTATTAGGAGAAATAAGGAATGAGCAGTTTCAAGACACATTTCTTCAAATAATAACAATGGTAGGAAGCGATAGGTCTCAAGTTGAACTTGCTGGTGATAAGAGCTGTGCTGTTGTCTTAGCCAGGGATTGTAAACTCATATTAAACTCTTAGAGCCACACTAGACTAAAAAAAAAATCATCTTTAATTTTCTTCTCTGTTACTGTGATAAAAAACGACAAAAACTAGATTAAGAAGGACAGGGTTTATTTCATCTTCCACATCACATTCCATCACTGAGGGAACTCAGGGCAGGAACTCAAACAAGGACCTAGAAACAGAGGCTGTGAAGAAACGCTGCCTACTGGTTTGTTCTCCATAACATGCTCAGCCTTCTGTCTAACCAGCACCACCTGTTCCTGTGTAGGCTGAACCTTCCAACATCAAATATTTCATTAAGAAGATGTCCCATAGACTTGCCACGTACAGCCAGTGCAATGGAAGCATTTTCTCAACTGCTTTCTTTTCCCCGCAGTTCCTCACATAGGAAGGGTTCCCTCTTCCTCAACGGCCCTAGTTTGTGTCAAGTTAACAAAAAAAACCAAACAGCACACCTACCACATCTTTAGATTCGTGTGGAGTAACTGTACTAACATCTTTCTTTTCTTGAGATATATGTCCATGTCTCATGTAGCCTAGGCTGGCCTCAAACTCAATTCATCTCTTTTCTTGAGATATATGTCCATGTCTCATGTAGCCTAGGCTGGCCTCAAACTCAATTCATCTCTTTTCTTGAGATATATGTCCATGTCTCATGTAGCCTAGGCTGGCCTCAAACTCAATTCATCAAGTAGTCAAGGCCATTTTGTTCAATACAGGGATTGGACCCAGGGCTCCATGATTCTAGGCAATCAGTCTTCATACTGAGCTATATATCCAACCCAACGACAGTAATCTCATAGAGAAAGATTAAGACAAACGGGAACCATCTATGAAGCATGTTTTGATGGAATCTGAGAGATGCTGGAGAGAGCTTTCTGTCTCAACACTCTGCCTCTTTGGTCAAAGTGTCAGAAATACCTAGTGTGTGTTTTCCTTTTGATAACTGCACCATGAAGGAAATGGTGAGAATCAGCAAAATCTAGCTGCTTAATTCTTCTTCTGTCCTCAGGACCTGAACCTAGACACTGATGGACACCCCCAGAGGCGTCCCAGGTGAAGGTGATGTTTCCAGTGGATACGCTGGGCCAGGAGAGCCATGGACACAGGTCAAGAGACCTAAGTTCTAGTCCATTTCATCATGAATTTGGACTTTGCCACATGGTGTTAGGACCTCAGGTTTCCCCTGTATATGAGAAGAATAACGTATTTCTTGGCTTCAAAAACATCAGAACCACCTCCAGCCTCCCTGTCCTGAGACACCAGATGCCTTTATGAGGCTGCAGGAAGATGAATTAGAAAATGCTGAAGTTCTTCTCAGCCCAGTAATAGACTTCCTTAGCCTTTGAAGGAAACTCCCAAGGGAGCAGCCTGAGGATGTAATTCAGTTGGTGCCTAGCATGCACAACAACCCCCTCTGCTGGATATCCACTAGTCATAAACAGGGTTCGGTGACACATGACTGAAATCCCAGCCCCTGGGAGGTGGAAACAGCAGGATCAGCTAAGTAGTGAATTTCGGGCCAATTTAAGCTACCTGAGATCCTGTACCTAAACAAACAAAAGAAAGCAAAGGAACAGAAGTGTGGTCTTTACCAGGAGCTCTCGGAGCTTCTGATCTTCCTCACATTTCCTGTCCTCTATCTTGTCCCGCTCCGTCCTCAGAGCTTCTAACCGACTCCTGAGACGATCCTGTCAGAGAGAGGAAAGCATAGGGAAAGCGGGTCCGTGAAAAAAAAAATCCAACTGGCAAATACCGTGTGCTGTGTTGTGGACGCACCACTGAGGCGCAGAGATTCGAATCCTTGACCTAGACGGTGATCTAGGTCAGGAATAGGACCGGGTGGCACTATGGAGATGGAAAAGTGTGTAGTGTGTGTGCCAGCAGGAAGACAGGAGCGAAGAGGAGGGCTGAGCGATGTCTTTGGACAGCAAATCTCCATCCCTTTTCCTTCACCCACCCTCGGCAGGCAGGTGTCCATTCTGCCGGCCTGGAAGCAGCAGCTGAGTTCCTTACCCTGTAGGGTTGGATGGCTTCGTCCAGGAACCTCACGGTGTGCGCCTGGTGGGCGGGGCTCTCCCGGCAGAACACGCAGAGCAGCTCCGCGTCGGTCTCGCAGAAGAAATAGATTTTCTCTCCGTGTTCCTCGCAGCAGGTCTCGCCTAGGGCACCCAGGGGCACTGGAGTCACTGCGGCCTGGGTTTGCTCCTCTTCTTCCTCCTGACAGAGCGGGCACAGTAGCTGGGCCCCCATCGGGGTGCGCGGGAGGCAAGGTAGGCAGACAGAGTGTCCGCATGCTATGGTCACAGCATCCTTCAGGGGCCGGGAGCAGGCAGGACAGACTACGTGCTGGAGTCCCCGCAGGGACCTGGTCGAGGGCATCACCGTGCCTTTCCCTGCCCGTCTACACAGTCTTCAGCTTCTGTCCACTCCAATTTCCTTTCCCTGAAACTGAGTCACTTGTAAGTGCGTCACTGTCACAGAGGCAATGGAATCCGAGGCTGAACGAAAGGCAGGAATGTCAGCTCAGCAAAGTTACCTGCTCTGCCTCAGGCACGCCCAGAACCCTGGGCCACCACCCAGCAGCTAAGCAGGTCCAAACTCCAGGACGTCTTGACTACCCAGCGTTTCCCAGTGGCAGGCAGGAGACCTAGCTCTCCACTCCGGTTGCCTTCTGTCCCTGGGGTGGGGAGCAGCGTATTACACCATGAGGTCACTTGGAAATGGGGTTTCCTGGAATCGCTTGGCCACAGAGGGGTGGGGCCGTTGGGGAGGAGCCGCTTCCTGTCACGCTGAGCAGGTGAGAGCCATAAATTTCGCTCTAGGAGGCCTACAGTAGCATCAAAGTCCAGCCCGTGGTGTTGAGAGTGACTTCGAACTGCAGGCCCACAGGACCTTTCTCTCCCGGGCCCTTCCTTTCCTCATCTGCCTCTCTGCCTCCCCTGCTGGTGCCATCTTTCCTGCACTGCTAACACAGATGCTGAGCACCACCTAGAGCCTGGGTGTTACTGGATTTCATTTTTAGGTTTATTTTTTTAACAAAAAGGTTGTGTGTGTGTGTGTGTGTGTGTGTTGGGGTGTGCCACATGTGCAGGTTCTCTCAGATGGATCCTCTGAAGTTCAATTTCCAGGCAGCTGTGAGTTATTCACATCCCACTTGAAAGTGCAACTACTCTTAATAACTGAGCCATCTTTCCAGTCCTTCGATTTTAAATTTTTACTAATTTTCATTTATTTTTTATTTTTATTTCTTACGTGTATGATTGTTTTGTCTGCCTTTATGTCTGTGCACCTCTGTGCGCAGTGCCTAAAAGGCCAGAAGAGGGCGCCGGATGCCCTGGAACTGGAGTTACACATGGTTGTGAGCCTGAGATGCTGAGAACCCAGCCTGAGTCCTCGGCAAGAGCCGCAAATTCTTAATCCTTCAGTCATCTTTCCAGCTCCAGCAATATACATACATCCTCGTAGCAATTACTCCAGAACTACATCCAGTTTAATAACAACCCATTGAGAAAACTGTCTGCCCTACCTACTCCCCCAGCCACACACCCCTCAACAACTGTCTGCCCTACCTACTCCCCAGCCGTACACCCCTCAACAACTGTCTGCCCTACCTACTCCCCCAACCACACACCCCTCAACAACCATCTGCCCTACCTACTTCCCAGCCGCACACCCCTCAACAACCGTCTGCCCTACCTACTTCCTAGCCGCACACCCCTCAACAACCGTCTGCCCTACCTACTTCCCAGCCGCACACCCCTCAACAACTGTCTGCCCTACCTACTTCCTAGCCGCACACCCCTCAACAACTGTCTGCCCTACCTACTTCCTAGCCGCATACCCCTCAACAACTGTCTGCCCTACCTACTTCCCAGCCGCACACCCCTCAACAACTGTCTGCCCTACCTACTCCCCAGCCGCACACCCCTCAACAACCGTCTGCCCTACCTACTCCCCAGCCGCACACCCCTCAATAACCGTCTGCCCTACCTACTCCCCAGCCGCACACCCCCAACAACTGAGCAGTGGTACGTGGTCAGCCCTGGCTGAGGTGTGCTGTGTGTATAAAAGACTTCACATAAATGCAGAGAAACGTGCAAGTTTGCTAGTATTTTATGTTGGTTGTGTTCAAATAATATTTTGGAAACATTAGAGCAATTTAAATATACTATTGACATTTATTTTTATCTTTTTTTTTTTTTTTACATTTTTCTCGACCTTTATTATGAGAAGAATCCAAACTTATTGGTACTGTGAAGGAATATTAGCACAAATACCTGTTGTTCTTTTCAACTATGTCCTCTGCGGGTAACGATTAGGTCACCTGCTTTCTCTTCCACAAATACAACATAGTCATTAAGAATTTTAACAGGAATCAGTGTTAAGTTTACTGATGAATAAATTTAATGGATAAAGGCACCTGCTGCTGAGAACCTGAGCTCTTTTCCCAGAATCCACACAATTGAAGGAGAGAACTGACCTCACAAAGCTGCCCTTCACACTCCACATTCCTGCTGGGAAACTAGTACCCCTCCCCCACATACACACACACAAACACACCACTACACACACACACACACACACCCCATCACACACAAAAACCAGATAATGTAAAAGAAAAAATTAGCAAGTTGTCCCAATAATGTCGCTTTATAATTCTGTTTCACCGTGACTCAGCTCATATTGGCAGCTAGAAAATTTTACATCGCATGTTTACAACTTCCACTGAATTCTGTTTTCTGTTTTCCCAAGACGCATTTCATGTGGCTCAGGCCAATACTATGTAAGTAGAGTCTGGTCTTGAACTCCTGATTCTACCATCTCTACAAACCAGGAGCTGAGATCACAGGCATGCACCACCATGCGCAGCTGTGCTTTGTGTTTCTGGTAGACTGCATTGCCTGGAAGACTCATAGCTTTGACTTGCAGATAGTCACTTGTGCTCTGTTTGTTCACCTTGGATGAGGTGAGGTAGCCTGGTGGAGCTTGCAAAGTGGAGGTACAAACAGCAGGATGTGATAGAGCAGACATGAAATAAATAAACTGTTTAAAGTGCTTCTATCACTGGGAGATGTGTAGTCATGGTTAAAAAAAAAAGTGCTGGCTGTGACTCCATTTTTCCTCCCCCATGCATCTTTCCCAGCCCTCTTTAAAAGTCTGTCATGGGCCTATGGAGGCATCACCACAGTTGCCTCCGTGTTGTACACACCCCAGCTCAAGGGCCTTATCTGAGTCCCCACATGCCCTGTCCACTGACTCTCAGTCGTTGTGCTGGCTGATACCGCCAATCTCCCTGGAGACAGGTGTTGCAGAGCTGGGGAGGCAGCGGTCCTCTGTGAGCCAGGCTCCTCCCTTTCCCAAAGATAGATCTCTTTTAACGGTGGACTGCTGAGAGACTAAACACTCTCATCTTTCTGTGGGCAGCTCCAGGCGGACAGAAAGGGACGGGGAGCCCCTAGGCCATGGGTACTGGTCCAGAGATACTCCAGCGTCTCTAGATGATGCTGTGAGCTCCTGGGTCACCCCCTTCGGCTATTTCGTCATTTCTGCTGTTGGCAGAAGTGTGTCCGCTCCTGGGAGAACAGGACAAGGGACCCCTGGTGCCAGAGATGCAATTGGGCCCCTTGTCCAAGTGTGTGTGACTGTGTCTGTGTTCAGGCATGGTGTGCGTGTGGAGTGTGTTCTTCCCACGAAGCAGAGATGGTGACTTCCGGGAAGCAGAAAGCCCAGCAGGATTGACATGGCCTCAGCTCCTTCTGTGACTAGCCTGGCAGATGAGGTCAACTGCCCTATCTGCCAAGGCACCCTAAGGGAGCCAGTTACCATCGACTGTGGCCACAACTTCTGTCGTGGCTGTCTCACTCGCTACTGTGAAATCCCAGGCCCGGAATCGGAGGAGTCCCTCAGCTGCCCGCTCTGCAAAGAGCCTTTCCGACCAGGGAGCTTCCGGCCCAACTGGCAGCTGGCCAACGTGGTAGAGAACATCGAACGCCTTCAGCTGGCATCCACGCAAGGTCTGGAGGTGGAGGATGCCTGTCCTGAACACGGAGAGAAAGTCTACTTCTTCTGCGAGGAGGATGAGACACAGTTATGTGTGGTGTGCCGCGAGGCCGGACAGCATAGGGCTCACACCGTGCGCTTCCTGGAGGATGCAGCAGGTCCCTACAGGGTAGGAGAGGATCCCTGCAGGGTAGGAAAGGGCTGTGGGGGACCCTTGTGGGAGCTGGATTGGACCAAGGGAAGTAGAAAGACCTTGTGGATTCTGGGGTGGAAGGGGTGTCCTAACTCCAAATTCTTTCTCCATACTTATCTGATCTTCCAGGCAACAGACTCAAGCACAGAGAAACACAGGTTTGTGATTAAGAGCAAGTTCTATGTTGTTTCCTTGTGGACCATATATAGCAGGAGCTCAGTAAATCCCTTCTGAACGAATGAACCATCAAACGTGTGTCCTGTATCAGTTAGGTGTGCTGGAGGTTTGTGTTTTAGGGAATGGCGATGTTTGTATCGTTCCAAGAGTGAATGCCTTGTGTGGGGAGGGGTGGTCTGAGTGTGGTATATTGGAAGCACGAAGAATGTTGTGTCGTGAATTCCTGTTGTGAATAAGCTAGTTGGGTGAATATATGGATATATGTGGCATATGTTTTTATTGTTCACGGAGTATATTCCTGGTTTTAGGTACTTTTATTTAGGTACTGTATTTTGTTACAAACGAGTGTTTAAATTATGTTATAGCATAGCATTTGTTAATGACCTTTTGATAGTGAGGTTTCTCTATGTATTTCTCTCTCTCTCTCTCTCTCTCTCTCTCTCTCTCTCTCTCTCTCTCTCTCGCCAGGTCTTAATGTAGGTCTTAATGTAGGCTTGCCTCAGACTAATTATATTGCCTAGGATGACTTTGACTTTCTAATTCTCCTGCCTTTATCCCCTGAACACTGGGGTTATAGGCATTTTATACAGGCATTTATGATTATATCATTTTCTGCAGTGTTGGGAATTGAACCCAGGGCTTCTTCTTTTTTTTAAATTTATTTATTTATTATGTATACAATATTCTGTCTGTATGCCTGAAGGCCAGAAGAGGGCGCCAGACCTCTTTACAGATGGTTATGAGCCACCATGTGGTTTCTGGGAATTGAACTCAGGACCTTTGGAAGAGCAGGCAGTGCTCTTAACCTCTGAGCTATCTCTCCAGTCCCCATAAGTGGTTTTTAAACATAAAGCAAATAAAACCAGCCTACAAATCACAATTCCAGAAAATCTGTCGGTATTCTTAAACACACATGTGGATATTTATGTGTTTGCCTATTCCTAACTCTACACCAGCACAATTTATAAAATACTGCATCAATTATTTTTATATCCAGATTTCTTCTCACATCACATCTTTCCTAGATTATTGGTTTTAGTTAAAAAAAAAACAAGGAAGATGTTATTTGCATGTATTTCCTTTGGGACATAATTTCAGTTTCAGCTAAAGAAAGTACACAGCTCAGGTTGCAGGTAATACTTGCTAGGCAATAATACTTGCTGCATGCAAAAGAAGGTCTCAAGGGGTCAGCAAAGTCATTGACCTTTGAAGGTCTGTGAGAAGGAGTAAACCTTGGTCAGAATTGCTGAAGCACAGAGTAAGAGAAACAAGACTCAAGGCCAGGCCTGGTGGTGCTGACCTATGACCCTAAGGTTTGGAAAACTGAGGAAGGAGGATCCCAGTTTGAGGTAAGTCTGGGCGACATGAAACCAGTCTCAAAATCAGAATAAGAAAGAAGACCCTGGACTGGAGAGATGGCTCAGCGGTTAAGAGCATTGCCTGCTCTTCCAAAGGTCCTGAGTTCAATTCCCAGCAACCACATGAAGGCTCACGACCATCTATAATGAGATTTGGTGCCCTCTTCTGGCCTGAAGACAGACACATAGAAAGAATATTGTATACATAATAAATAAATAAATATTTAAAAAAAAAAAAAGAAAGAAGACCCTGAGTCTCTCAAGGCGCTGAGGTTCACACTCATCTCTGGGGCACTTCACTTCCACAGGGTGAAGGTAGTGACGTCCCTTTGTGGTTACTTTCTCCATCGTAAGTATTGTATGCTCCTTCTCCCCAGGAACAAATACAGAAGTGTCTTATGGGTCTAAGGAAAGAGAGAGAGGAGATTCAAGAAATCCAGTCAAGGGAAAACAAAAGGATACAGGTGCTCCTGGTAGGTCTCCACCCTCCCCCGCCCAGTCCCTTCCTCCTGGAGATGTTTTGAGTTTGAATTCTGACTCAGACGTTAACTCTTCCGTCCTGAGCAGCTCTAATTTTAGCTCGCTCACCTGTGAAATGGAGATTAGGATTCCTCTTCTGACTGACCTGCAGGGATTAGTGTCATCCCGCCTCCAGCAGTTTAGTGGTGTGTACTCAGTGTGTGCTTCCTGCACAGCGAGAGGCCAGGCATCCCTGGCGTCTCTGAGACCCTTTTAGAAACCACAGTAATGACAATGAGGTAATGCTGGGCCTAATGAGAAGTGGGGTGTCAGGCAGGAAGAACACCAGCTGCAGTGTTCGTACGGGGTGGGGGAACAGGCGGGAGTAGAGGTCTGGGAGAGTGGGTATGTGTAAGGAGAGGAAGATGAGAGGCTGCTGTGGGAAAGGGACTAGGGATTGGCGGGGGAGGGGAATGGGGAAGAGGAGGAGAGTCTGATGTGGGGAGACATAAGTGTCCTCTCATCTTTCCTTCTCAGACTCAGGTGGCTACCAAGAGACAGCAGGTGATTTCTCAGTTTGCACATCTGAGTCGGGTCCTAGAGGAACAACAGAGTGTCCTTTTAGCCCAGCTGGAGAGGTTGGATGGGGATATCCTGAAGCAACAGGAAGAGTTTGATTCCCTGGCCACAGGGGAGATCTGCCGGTTCAGCACCCTGATTGAGGAGCTGGAGGAGAAGAACAAGCGGCCAGCGAGGGGCCTCCTGACAGTGAGATGGGGTCCTGCCCTCCCCCCTGGGGTCTCTGGAATCATGGCCTGATTGGTGCCTCCTCTACATACATGTCTCTGCGTCCCAGACGGGATGTGTGACACGGCCAGGGGGCTGAATTATAGTCCACGCTTCCCTAAGAAATCCCCAGTCACGGTGCTCTCTGGCCTTGGTCTCCTTTCTTGTTATCAATAAAACGGGAAGGAATGAGGCGCCAATGGTAAAATGAGGTAGAAGTTCCTCTTGAAAACTACAAAGCACCATGCAAACAACTGCTTTCCAAAGCAAATTTTTTCATAACTTGAATGTCCCCTCCACTGGCCAGGAAGTTTTTCCTGAGCTGCGTTCCTTGAAATGGAGGAGAGTTATGGGGATTGCAGCGACATGATTCAAGGGGATGCACTGGATGCTGGGAACTGAGGGACCTTGGTGTGGGACTTGCTTGCTTTTGCCTACAGCTAGAAGTGGGTCTTGGTCTTATCACCAACTCTGACTATGGAGCGAAGGAGTCAGGTGCTGGTTTCTGGTCCCCATGGATTTGTCCAAGGCTAGGAATATGGAATTTTTTTTTGTGTGGATATAACAAAAGTAGAAGAGAAAAGCCAGAAACTGAATCAATCTCTCTCTCTCTCTCTCTCTCTCTCTCTCTCTCTCTCTCTCTCTCTCTCTCTCTCTCTCTCTCTCTCTCTCTCTCTCTCTCCCTTTCTCTCTCTCCCTCCTTCCCTCTCTCTCCCTCTCCCCTTCTCTTCCCCCTTTCTCCCTCTCCCTCTCTTTCTCCCTTGCACTCTCCCCCCCCTTCCTCCTTCCCTCCCAGGATATCAGAAGCACTCTAATAAGGTTGGTGATTCAATGCCTATTTCTTTTTTCACGTGCATCACCACTCATGCTCCACCCACCTAGTTATTGCCACACACATTAATTATGCTCTCTCATGAAGGGTGCACAGCCATGTAAATCTACACATGCCCTTATGTGTTCTCACGTACTGCTGTAGATCCACCCACTCGTGTAGCAGTGGGGTTCATCTGAGAGACTGGGAAGCTGCTGCTCCAGGCCTTGTTAGAAGAAGGTGGCAGCCTGGAGACATCATTAAAAAAACAACAATGCTAGGGACTAGAGAGATGGCTCAGTGGCTAAGAGCATGTGCTGCTCTTGCAAAGATCCTGGACTCAGAGCCCATAGAACAGTTCACACCCGTCTCTACTTCCAGTGGCTCCCATGCCCTCTTCTGGTCTCCACAGAGACTGCATGCATGTGTCGCACATACATACATGCAGGCAAAATACCCATACATGTAAAATTAAATATTTTTTAAAAAGAATAATTCCCAGACCCTGCCGCTTCTGTGCCCCTAGATGTGAAACTAGAAAGTGCCGGAAACCCGAGGCTATCTCCCCAGAGCTGGGCCAGAGAATCCGGGACTTCTCCCAACAGGCCATCCCTCTGCAGCAGGAGATGAAGACGTTCCTGGGTAAGGAGACCCTAGGCCTCTGTAGAGTGCTGCTGTGCACACAGCCTGGGTTGGGGAATGGCTTCCTGAGTCCACTGCCAAACGGCTGTGAATTTTAGCATGGCTTATCTCCTTTAGTACTTTACCTTTCTTATTTGCCAAGGCCCATAAAAAAAAATCTAACTTTCAGGGTTATGTGCCAGTGAAGAGAAATAATAGGTGAAGATTTGGGGGTTGGGATCAACCTGCTAAACAAATCTGACCAGTGTACACGCAGCAGTAGGAGAGATAACGATTAACAGCCCCCTCACACTCTTCATCATCAGAAGTCCTCAGTGGCACATGCAATGCGTTGTGCTTTGATGTCCAACTGTGCGAATCAGTGACAGCATTTGCCTAAAGGCAGGAGCTGACTCTCCCCTCCTCTTTTGCTTTCCTTCCACTGGTTTTGTTTTTCCACTACTGAAAGTTGAACCCAGGGCCTGTGGATGTAGACAAGTGGTCTAGCCACTGACCTACATCCCCAGCCCTTCCCCCACTTCTTTTTATTGGTCTGCTGACTAAACTGAGCCACCCTTATAGGAACCGAGCCCCATTCCTTTCCCGGAAGGAGTCGTAATGGCAGCCAGCCAGGAAAGTTAGAAATGGGAGTTGTGGCTTTCTGTTCCTCATGAACTGTGACATCATGAACAATGCCACCTATTTCTAAATGTCACACCCACAAAAACATGTCCCTAGGAGGACATTCCTGAAAGTCTGCTTCCTGAAAGGACTAGAGGAAATCTTACTCTAATCAAAGGCTGACTTTTGGCCAGCCCAAACATTATTTCCAAGTAGAAGAAAACAAAGTGAACCCATTGATCTTTTCCTTCCGTAGATGTCTGTGAAGACAGGTAGGCAAGGCAGACACAGCCCTGTCTGCTCAGGGGTAGAGTAGCAGGCTTCTTGCTGGTCCTGCAGGCCAGGAGCATCAGTAATCCCTGAGAACTTGTGAGAATGCATATCTGCAGGCCTGTCCCAGAGTGTCTGGATTTGAAATGAGAGTAAGTACTCTAAGAGGTTTAGGTGTCTAGAGAATTCCAACTTCCGTTCTTCTCTCTGCTCCTTCCCTTTCCCGAACCTCCATTTCCTCATCTCTGAGTGTTCTGCAGCTGTGAGATTAATGAAATCTCATTTTGTCATTATTTCCTCCTTACAGAAAAACTCTGCTTTGAGTTGGACTATGAGCCAGGTAAGCAGCTTCTGGGTCCTGCACTGTGCATTAAAATTCTTATATACACATTCACACACACACACACACACACACACACACACACACACTCTCTCTCTCTCTCTCTCACACACACACACACACACACTATACATACATCACACACACATACAATGACTTGTATATGTAAACACACATACACAAAGCATACATACACACCCATGTCCACAGATTCCACATTCAGCCCCAGATAGAAAAACACTGCTTTGTAATAAATGTGGTGAGATTTCCCCCTTTCCATTACTCCTTAAATAATTTAGTATAACAACTATTGCCATAGCATTTACATTGTATTATGTAACATGAGCAGCCTAGAGATGAGTTGAGGTATTTGGGAGGGTATGTGTAGTTTACATGTAAATACTACACTATTCTACATAAAGCACTCAAGCTTTTGTGAAGTTTAGTATGCAAATGAATGAGGTATGGCTGTATGAGGTCCCTAGGAGAGCCATGAAGTGAGGACAGGCACATACACATTCCTGGTAAATCTGGTCTCCAGATTGGAACATGTACAGTGGGCAAAATGATTAGGTAAAAATTAGATAAAAAATGAGTATGGTCTGTCAGGGATGCGCTTTCTGGATGAGGGCAACTTTTGACTGGGTAGAGTCACAATCTCAGAATTGTCAGAAACCTTTACTCTCTCTCAGTTTTTAAATTAGAGAAACAGAGCAGCTTACAAGAGAGACAGGAATGAACAGAAAGAACCCCTTTAATGCTATCAGTTCCCCCATCAGCCAGCCAAACACCCAGGAGAGTTGTGGAACTGTTGGGAGGGACTCTCTAATCCATAGCTAAGTCTGCATGGATAGCTTTTCTCCATTTAGGATTTTTGTTTGTTTGTTTTTGAGGCAGGCTCTTAGTATGTAGCTTTGGCTGTCCTAGCACTCACTGTATAGACCAGGCTAGTCTTGAACTCACAGAGATCCATCTGTCTCTGCCTCCCGAGTGCTGGGATTAAAAGTATGCACCACCATCCCCCAAATTCTCAGTTTAGAAATATTCAACATAGCTATATATAGGGGAGAACTGGGGACTCCAAAAAAATGGCAGCCAGAGTCCAACATTTGAGGATGATTGAAAGAGAGTGCATAACCTCAGGGTGAAGAGGAAGAAAGGCTGGACATATGAGTCATGGCATCCTCAGCCAAAGCAGAGAAGAAACTCCAGGGTGGAATCAAAAGGAGGAAAATGTCTGCTTCTGAGAAGCAGCTAAAGGAGAGGCTGTGCATGGAGACTGTGTGAGGAAGGCTGTGTGAGAGGGGAGGCTGAGTATGAAGGTAGCCACATGAGAGGAGACTGTACGCTGTGCTTGAGGAAGATGTATGCGAGGGTGGTCTGTATAAGAGGCTGTTTATAAAGGCAGGCTGCGTGTAAAAATGATTGTGTGGAGGCGCGTTTATTAGTGAGGAGGCTGTGCGTGAGAGAGCTTGTGTTTGGGGTGGTTGTGTGTGAAGGTAGCCATGTCCGAAGGGGGCTCTGTGAAAGGTTGTGGTGGAGAGGCTGTGGGTAAGGAGGCTGCTCGGGAAGGAAGGCTATGAGGAGGCTGTGCATAGGAGTTGCTGTGTGTGATGGTGGACACGTGTGGGGGCTGTGTAAGGGAGTCTGTGTATGAGAGTCTGTGCACGGTGGGTGCTGGATGCGAGGGATGCTTATTTAAAGGGATGCTGTGTGTGAGGGGAGAGGCTGTGTGTGAGGGTGCTTGTGTAAGGGGTACTGTGGGTGTGAGGTGTGTGTGTATGAGTGTGTGTGAGTGCATGAGTGTGTGTGCATGTGTGCAAGAGTGTCAGTGTGTGAAGAAGCTGCCAAATGGCTGTGTATAAGGTACCCATGCGTAAGTGCCTTGCGTGAAGAGGCTGCATGTGGAGGAAGCCGTGTGCAGAGGTAGTTGTATGAGGAAGGCTGTGTACAAGAGAGCCTGTGTGGGAGGGTGACTGCTGAGGGCTGTACACGAGGAAGGCTGTTTGTGAGGGCATCCACGTATGAGAGGGGTGTAAAGAAAGCTGTGTTTGTGGGTGGCATGCGTGAAGTGTGTAACGTGTGAAGGGATGCTGTGTGTAGAAGCTGCGGGAGGCTGGCCTCGGGCGTGCGAGGGAAGCAGTGTGTGAGAGAGGATGCGTGTGAGGCTGCCTGTGTGAGGGAAGAATGTGTTGGAGGGGAAGCTGACTACAAGGCTGTGAGAGCGGCTGTGTGGGACGGTGGCTTTTGGAAGGGAGGATGTGCATGCAGATGTATGATTGGCTGTACAAGTAACGCCATACGAGGCTGGTTGTACGTGAGGGGGACTGTGAGCTGAGAGAGAGAAAGGGCGAGAGTGTTTGTGAAGAGGATATGTGTAAAAACGTCTGTGTGTCAGTATCAGTGTGCTCCTGTACAAAGAAGTTGTATGTACCTAAGGGAAACGATGGAGCTGGGAGGCCGTGTGTAAGGTGAGTGTGACGGGGCTGTGCTGAGGCGGCAGGTTGTGAGGGTGCCCACGCGTGAGGCAGGTTGCGTATTAGGGAGTCCCCTGTTTTCACCAACATGAGCCGTATAGCTTTCTAGAGGACGGCAGACAAGTGAGAGCAGCGTGCTGTTTGCGACTGATTTTCCCAGCTTTAACGTGTACATGCATTCCCTTGGCATTTTTTAGGATGCAGACTTTTAGTCTGTAGATCAAACCTGTTTCTTGGTGATGCCCATGCTCCGGTACACATGGGTGGTTTAACACAAGCAGGCAGGGATGGAAGTAAGTGTGGAAGGACGCTTAAAAGAAATCCCACACTAGCTCGGGATTGAGAAATAGATGGTTATTTATTTAGGGGTAAACTCACAAATCAGAATCCTCTGCTTGAGTAGAGAACAGAAACCGAATCCAGCAACCAACCAGAAAGAGCTGCTGGAAAAGAGGTCTAATGTAAGCTCTACAAAGGCACATATAGTACAAGAGGCCACGCCCCAGTGTGTGTGTGTGGGGAAGCCGCTGGCTGTAAGACTTCCTACAGCAAATAAGCTTTCAGGCCATCCTAACAAGACACAGCACATCCGCTGACATACCCATTCCTTGTTTCATTCCACAGCCCACATTGCTCTAGACCCCCAGACTTCCCACCCCAAGCTCCTCCTGACTGAAGATCACCGGAGGGCTCGGTTCTCCTACAAATGGCAGAATTCACCAGATACTCCGCAGCGTTTTGACCGAGCCACCTGTGTCCTGGCCCAACGTGGCTTTACGGGAGGGAGACACACTTGGGTGGTGAACGTTGACTTGGTCCACGGAGGCAGCTGCACGGTAGGCGTGGTGAGAGAGGACATCCGACGGAAAGGAGAGCTGCGGCTGAGACCGGAGGAAGGCGTCTGGGCCGTGAGACTGGCTTGGGGATTTGTCTCAGCGCTGGGTTCCTTCCCCACAAGGCTGGCCCTGGACGAGCAGCCCCGAAAGGTGCAGGTGTGTCTTGACTACGAGGTAGGCTGGGTGACCTTTGTCAATGCTGTCACCCAGGAGCACATCTATATTTCACTGCCTCCTTCACGCGGGAGATCTTTCCCTTGTTCGGACTTTGGGGCAGAGGCTCGAGTTTTTCCCTGAGCTGCCGAGAAGGTGCAGTTTCCCTCCTCTGAGTACAAGACTGAAGTCAAGCATCCTGGGGAGTTGACCCTTGCCTGGACGACCAGGCACAAAAATGACCTTTTTAAAACAATTGCTAGGGCATATGTCCGCAAGGGACTAGGTGGTAGGACCTTTAGTCCGATCACTGTTCAAGCCTTCCCTAGCGCCCATCTGTGTATCTGCAACCTTGGCTGCCGCTGGCTGTACCCACCATTGTCGTCAATGGGCACAGACATAGATGTACAAACAGTGCTGGACTGGAAACCTGGTTCCAGACGAAGTCCTATAATCAACCAACCACATGATTTCAAGCAAAACCCTCTACTCCTCATTTGCCTTCTTCTAAAAATATTAGTTAATTTATTCATGTCTTCAAGAAACATTTTGGAGGAGTGGATATGATCAAAATACACTGTATACATAATGAAATCCCCAAAGAATAAATAAAAATATTATTTGAAAAAGAAGCGTTTTCTTCTACCATCGCGCACCACAACCTGACGCGACTCTCGGGACCAGTGCGTGCCTTCACTTCCGCCACCTCCACGGCAACTGGCATCAGCCAGTGGGCCGAGCTGCTGAGCCTGCAGGAGGCAGATGGTGACTCCAGCACCCAGTGGAGGCAGATGAACTGGGCAAAGGGCTGATGTCCACCCACCTAGGCCCAGCACGTCTCGTGGGTTGGCCTTGACCCGGGAAACCCTATCTACACCTTGGTCCTTACAGACCCAGGCAGTCCCAGCAGGAAGGACCCCTGATATAGGGAGCGGCACCATTTCCCAGTGGTCAACATGAAAGGCAATGGCATCGCCAGTAGCACGGTCATTTTGGACTATGCGGGCTCTGGGCCTGCCAGTGACACTGACCTCCGCTGCTACATCTGGTTGGTGTACCAAGAGTGACAAACCCATCTTCAGCAACAGGTCTGAAGGTGACAGTCTTCCACAAGAAAGACCACATGGGAGCCCCTGTGGCTTCCATGTCTTACAAGCAGAATGGAATGACTAGGTTTGCAAGCTGTACTAGGAGCTGACTGGGAAGTAGGGGTGCTAGGGGGGCCAGTGGTCCTGGAGACCCCTCACAATATTGTCACCAGTGTGCAAAGCAAAATGCTACTTTTCCTCCTCCCCATGGGGAGGGCAGAGGACGAGTGTCATCTATAGCCGGTGAGTCCAGAACCAGGCACAGTGCATTTTTGCAGATGCGTGAGACCAGTGTGAGCAACACTCACTGGGGTTGCTGGGTGTGTTAACCTTGTCTGATCAATGTCAAATAAAAATAAATAAAATATTAGATCCAACTTACGAAAAAGGACTTTCAGGATCAAGTTATTCCTGACAAGAAAAAGAAGAGCAAAACTGTCTGTCTTAGTAGTTACCTTTCTACTGCAGTGATGAGACTCAATGAGCAAGGCAGCCTACTGAGAAAGAGCTTATTTGGGGCCAACAGTTTCAGAGGCTATGGCCATTATGGTAGAGGGCATGGAACAGGCAGACAGGCACAGTGCTGGAGCAGTAGCTGAGAGGTTATATTCTGATCCACAACTATGAGATGAAGAGAGATAACTGGGAATGGTATGGGCTTTAAAACCTCAAAGCCCACCCTCAGTGACACACCTCCTCCAACAAGGCCACGCCTCCTAATCCTTCCCAAACAGTTCTACTAGCTAGTGAACAGTTCTTACTTTAACGTCTGGAGTTTGGTCATTGTTTAAATTGGGGCCTTGTTTGCTTTTATTTGTCCCACAATGGCTAGCTACTTGGTTCTGTAATAAAATGTAGAACCTTTCAAAAAGAGAAAAAAAAACATTTTTTCTATACTAGCCATGAACAAATCATGGTAACCATTGGTAATTGGAAAGGAAGATGAAGGAGCCCTGGGAAGACAGTGAAGTAAAGACAACATCTCTTTGTGGTGGCTGTTGTGATAGGAATCTCCCTAGGCATTATGGATGCTCAGAGGATGGAATGCTGCCCTGTCTTCCGGGAGAATATGATACCAGGATGGTTTTTTAGAAGATGTACTTGTTGAGAGAAAAGGAGGGAGAAGAGGGAATGGAGCTGACCTGGCCTTTGACCTCTCTCAGGCACTGGGTTCATCTCCACGTGCCTTCACTGGTGTCAGTTCAAGGTGAGGCGAAGGTCAGTCAGGGGGACAGAGGTCACAGCCTCCTCCTAGTCTAGCAGCTAATCTCAATAACTCGGTCTCCTGCCCTCCAGCAGGACTTCCTGCTTCTATTTGCTACCTGGAGAACGTGGCTGGGCCTGAAGGACTGATCTTATCTAAAAGCTGTCTCTAAAACCGGATGCCTGATTCCTCTTTAGCTTGACCCTTGGCACAGATCCTTGATCTAGGAGCTCTGCTATAGGACCCTACTGCCACATGCGAGGCCTTGTGATAGGAGTGTGCCACTTAATACAAATTAGGGTTTGTCCCCAGGCTCCCCAATCCTATATTCCTTATACTCTGGAATAAAATTGAGCCAATTCACTGAAATCTCTCTCCTGGACGGCTGTCTCCATTCATGCTCATGGACCAAGTACAAAGCTTTGTGTTACCCATTCTACCTCTTTCCCCTCTCCATCTCGTGACCAACAGGCTGAGAGGGAACGAGGACCCCTCGGTGGTTATGATCATAAACCATAATCCAAGGACTACGTTCACCCCCTGGGGAAGCTGTCTTCCTAATCAGTTGACTACCGGCTAGAAGTAAGAAGGAGATGATAGAGAATTAGTCACAAACAGCTCAGCTGGCGGAACAGAAGCAGCGACATGTGCACTCGAGTGCTGGGGTAGGAGGATCCCAGGAGGACACCTGGGGGATTCGGGTGCCCTGTGCTGGGGTAGGAGGATCCCAGGAGGATGCTGGGGGGATTCGGGTGCCCTGTCACCTTTAGACTAACAACATGTGCACTCGAGTGCTGGGGTAGGAGGATCCCAGGAGGATGCTGGGGGGATTCGGGTTCCCTGTCACCTTTAGACTAACAACATGTGCACTCTAGTGCTGGGGTAGGAGGAGCCGAGGAGGATGCTGGGGGGGGATTCGGGTTCCCTGTCACCTTTAGACTAACAAGCTGAAATATACTAGACCCGGACAAAAGGTGACCTCTGTGGAATGAGGCAGGACAGGGCAAAATTGGGGATTAAAGAAGAACCCGTCTGAAGGGGAGAATTCTGTGGGATACAGGAAGCTGCGTAGAGGTGGGATGTTGTGGTCATGTGGGGTCTGGAGAACTCCAGAACTGTCCCTCCTTGGAAATGATTTGGGGGCCAGGGTGGCAACCAGTAATGGGTGCCTACAACCTGGAAAATTATATCTACCATCTCAATGTGGTATTTTAAAATTTACCCATCATAAAACCCTTTTCCTAGTTTTACAGGGTGGCTGTGATGAATTTTCTAGTCCTTATTGGCTCTACACTTCATTCCACCCAAGCCTGCCCTTTGGCGACAGCTGACTTAACATTCTTGCTGTTTACCCGACTTAGTCATGAACTGCATCTGTGAGGGGGAAAACAGCCATGGTGCAGCTCTAAGGGAGATGCTACCAGGCACCGTGTGCCCAGGCTTGGAATCGCCTTCAGATGCCAGCGTCCATCCTCCACCCAGCAGACAGAAAAGACCTACAGTTAGGGGCTAGAGATCAGAGAGTACTGAGTGAGTTTCTCCAGGGTGTTCAATATGCCCTATAAAATATATGTTTGAGGGGGCTGGAGAGATGGCTCAGTGGTTAAGAGCATTGCCTGCTCTTCCAAAGGTCCTGAGTTCAATTCCCAGCAACCACATGGTGGCTCACAACCATCTGTAAAGAGGTCTGGTGCCCTCTTCCGGCCTACAGGCATACCCACAGACAGAATATTGTATACATAATAAATAAATAAAAAATAAAAATATATGTTTGAAAAATAAGGACATGTGCAGGTATGTATATAATGCTAAGCACACCCACAGGCCCTAAGCCTCACATTCCACTACAAAATGGATTATATGTTTCTGCTTCTTTGTACTAGTTTTACTTGAGTATTTAAAGTGACCATGAACCTCTAAGGTATGTGTATATGAAGTTCCTCCCTGCTCTAAGGCATCATGACCCTTATGGTACTTATTTTGGTACCTTTGTGAGATATATTCTATTATCATGCCCCCTTTTCATTT
The DNA here is from genome assembly GCA_902806775.1 of Microtus agrestis. NCBI lineage: Eukaryota > Metazoa > Chordata > Mammalia > Rodentia > Cricetidae > Microtus > Microtus agrestis. The sequence continues at coordinate 867,242 of CADCXT010006930.1, forward strand.
TTTTGTATGTGTGCTTTGTATATGTGTATGCATGGTTATATGTGTGGGTACGCATGTGTATGGTTTCAAGTACACATATGTGTGGGCCCTGAGGCCAATGTCAGATGTCTTTCTCAGTCACTCTCTACTTATTTGCTAGGGTCTCTTGCTGAACTCCAAGCTCACCGGTTCTGGTTAGTCTAGCTAGCTAGTTGATTTGGGGGTTCTGACTTCTCCCTGTGAGAGCTCAGATCATAGGCAGCTACTCAGCTTTTACATGTGTTCTGGGGCTCCGAACTCCAGTCTCCATGCTTACACAGCGAGCGTTTTATTTACTGAGCCATCTCGCTGGTCCGCACGAAGGAGGCAGCTGTGCGTGGTAGTGTCTGTAAGTCTCGGTAGGTAGAAGCAGGAAGATCAGGAATTCGAGGTCAGCCTCTGCCTCACAGTAAGACAGCAAATTTGATGCTAGCCTGACCCGCACTAATCCCTGATGAGGGGAGAGGAAAGAAAAGGCGTGGGGTGGGGGTGGGGCGAAAGAATGAGAAGGAAGAGGAGGGGAGAGCTGAGGCCTGGTGAAATTTGATTATTTGCTCATCCAATATCATACAGCCAGGACTTTACAATCCATGCCCGGCTTCTCATCTCTTTTTTTAAAATATTTATTTATTTATTTATTATGTATACAATATTCTGTCTGTGTATGCCCGATGGCCAGAAGAGGGCGCCAGACCTCTTTACAGATGGTTGTGAGCCACCATGTGGTTACTGGGAATTGAACTCAGGACCTTTGGAAGAGCAGGCAATGCTCTTAACCACTGAGCCATCTCTCCAGCCCCTTCGCTTCTCATCTCTTAAACACCTTTCCAGACTGTTTTGTTTGGAAACTGGTGGTCGTGTGGCCCTGGGGAGGATTTTGATGCCGACTATGTTCACTACAACTGACCGCCATTCTGAAAGATAATTTGTATTTCTTAAACTGAGAAGTAAACCTTCGAGCGAGTGGATATACTCCTTTTAACCCATCAGCATACGCTCCTCCCCAGGGCACCTTGAAGCTTACTCTCTGTGAAAGGAGGTAGACTGGATGACCTCCCAGTGAGGTGACCAGTGAACCTCCAGGCTGTTCTTGTTAGAGTCGGACTCCACTTGCTTCCCGCAGAAGAGCTGCAATCTGTGTAAAAGCTCCAGGCTCCCCATTCCTCTCTACCAGACCCTAGGGTAGCTTCACACACTTTACCTGACAGGCACAGGTTTGACTCCTGACTTTCCATACTTACGCTGAAAAAGCTTTCTATTGCAAAGAAGAGAGACCCATCCCGGTTCGTTTAAATAGGAAAGTTTATTATAAAAACAGATACAGAAATAAGGGGGAAAAAAGAATTTTTCTACCATTTTTCAGGCCTTCTGGAAACTACGGCAGGGTAAGAAGTTGGGGCACTACCTGTTCCCAGAAGAAGAATTTACTTCCAGCTTTGCTTACGGTGTTAGCAGAATTCATTCTCTTGCGACTGTAAGACCCAGGCCCCATGATTCCTGTCAGCTGGACCATTAGGCTGTTCTGGGAACCTAGGAGCTGCCCACATGTCTTTCCCCTCAGCGCCACTAACTTTAGCAAGAAGAGTCTCTAGAATGCATCAATTGGCAAGAGTCCAGGGGAAGGAGATATGGTCACGCCAGTACCTTCGTCACCTCTGCTGTATCCCTTTGATGAGAAGCAAGTCACAGATGCCACTCACACGCAGGACAAGGTTACACATGTACAGGACCATGAGGGTGAGGACTGTAGACATCACCCTTGTGACTGTTTGCAGCATTCGTAATGAGCAAGCAATGCAGACAGTACAGACAGGAGGTTCTATCCAGTCAGAAGAAATATCACTCCAATAAACCTGTCAACTCTGTACGCTGAGGTGGCCTCACTCTGATGACCCGTGCCGTCTGGACGCTTGGATGCTCACACGAGATCAAGGGCAGCAGGTGCCCCAGCAGTTCACAGGTAACATGGAGAATGCACAAATGACCCTGGACGTGATGGAGATCTGAAATGCCTGGCCACAAGGAGCCACAGCTCAAGCCTGGCTTAGGAAGGAGACTGTGTCCGAGCGTCAGAGGTTAAGGCATCAGGAGAGAACACACCAGGAGCACTACTGAGGTTTGGACCAGCTGGAGGAAGATGAGAGAGGAGTCCTTCTAATTTCTGGGGCGCACTCCTAAAAACAAAGAAATCATTCACATATTCACATATATTCTACTGGAGCTTCCACTGCCCGTGTCATATGAAGGTACCAAGCACGTCTCCTTGACTTTAATTTAGCCCATATGCACGTCTATGCCATATGGATCTGCATGTGTCTTCAAGTGTGGGACGGAGGGAGAGGAGGTCATACCTGTCCAGTAAGTCACTGGCATCCTGGGAGAGAAAAGGTGACAATCACAGTCAGTTACTGTGTTCTTGCCACTGAATGCCCATCCTAGCTCATGCTTGAAGGTCAGTCTGCATGTCACCACGAAAGCTGGCGGGCATAACCCCTTTCTTCTGCTCCTCATTCTGTGGTATCATGGTGTGGCCCTTAGAAGCCACTCTCAACACACACAAACACATACACACCCCCAATCATCACATATCCCAGGAACACGTCCCCTTACACCTCCCAGAAGGGACCCGCTGGCAGGCTGTTTACTAATCCAAGAATCCCTCCCTGAATTTGGGGATGGCGTAGGAAGTACACCTTCAGAGTTCTGGCATCCAATTCCTTGGCCATCCTTTCCAGTCCAGAAACCAGGATGCTGAGCTGTGTTACTGCCTCAGAGAAGTGAAAGATCCTGACCACCTCCGCTGGCTGGTCCTCTTGGTGGTCCAGACGATGCTGTAGTAGGGCCTTTAGCTGTTCCGTGGTTTGATCTTGGCTCTGCAACTCCGCTCCTGGCCTGTAGCTCCCCCAATCCACCTGAAACCACAGAAGAGGAGTTACCTTGAGATTTGATGATAGAGCCCCTGGATCTCTATGCACTGAACAGCTAGGTGGGAATATTGACCTCTATCTCTCTTCCTTCGCGTTGTTACCTCACCAGCCATTGTACTGCAGAAGCAATAGGACTCTCACAAAGCACCTCCCTTCCCAACTCACAGTGACCAGCACATCTACAGATAATAGGTCCTGCCATAGCGCAACACACACACACTCACACACACGCACGCACACGGGTGCGCACACAACTCAGCTATGTTCTTTTGGTGTCTGCCTTTAGCCCCGTAAGTGAGGAGAGAGCTCACCCAAGTGAGCGAGAGAGATAGAAAAGTGTGATTGTCAAGGACAAGATGTGTTGTGATTTTCAACTCTCTTAATTCTCACCACGTACCTGGGAGAACAGGTGTTTTTCCTTAAGAAGAAAGATGTATGGAGTTCAGAAGGTTCACACATCCCAAGTCATTCTGTTCACCAATTTCAGAGCCAAGCCTCAGACCACCCCAGTTTTCAGCCTACATGACCATAATTCCACAGCAGGCTGCACCAGGAACAGTTGTCCACAACAAAAGGAGAGGTCCTTCCGGACTCCAGACCATCTCTGGGACTGAACCACCCACCTGCAGAGCATGCAGCATCTCTTCCTGAGCTTTCAGCCGTTGAAGTTCCCCCAGGTCCTTTCTGAGCTTTCTGCTTCTGCGGGTGAGTCTTTCCTAGAGACAGACACAGGTGTTGTCAACTGGAGGGTGAGGCGGTATCTCAGGGAAGCCACGGGCACAACACTGTTCACTTTTAACCCCAGCAGCTGGACCTCTGAGTTTGAGGCCAGCGTGGTCTACACAGTGAGTTCCAGGTCAGCCAGGACTATGTACTGAGATCCTATTTCAGAAAACAAAACAAAGCAATTTCTGGGGCATGGCTCAGCAGTTGCTGGCCTTCAGGAGACCTGAGCTTGGTTCTCAGCACCCACACTGGGCAGCTCACAACTGCTGTACCTACAGTTTTAGGGAACCCAGCACCGTCCTCTTTTCTGACTTGAAAAGACACACACACACACACACACACACAATGCCAATAACTCTAAATGCATGAGACAAGATTGGGACAGTGCATGTTTAAAATGATTAAGATAGAATCCTCTGTTTTTACGAACATATTTAAATAGTTATTTTTATTTTTAATTACGTGTATGAGTGTGTTTGTGTGTGGATATATGTGGTACCCAAGGAGCCCAGAAAAGGCACCAGATCTTCTGAAAGAGCAATACTCCTCTTAGCCACCAAGCCTCCAAGACCTGCGTTCTCTCTCTCTCTCTCTCTCTCTCTCTCTCTCTCTCTCTCTCTCTCTCTGTGTGTGTGTATGTTGTTGTTGTTTTGTTTCAGGGTTTCACTATATACCCCTATGAGTCTAGGATTCAGAGATCAGCCCGCCTTTGCCTCCAGGTGCTGGGGCTAAAGACCCGCAGCACCATACAAACCATTACTTCGTATGCTAACATAAGAAAGTAATTAAAGCAATTTTAAACAGGCCGATTATAAATCTTCCAAACGTAGCAGCACTTCTCTGGACTTAGCTTCTCCATCTGCTCCCCACACCCAGTCTTGGTCCTGGTGCAGCTCCGATGTCCCTTCCCTTTAGGCCCCGGTTGATCACACTAAGAAGGGCCACCTGCTAGTATTCTTAGAGCATAAATACTGTAGTTCTTTCAGTTGCTTGTCTGCCCTTCTAACACGCGTAGCTGGTTTTGTTTGTCATCAGTTCTCTTACGTATGTGCAGCAGACACTCACTGTTTTCCTTACACGAGCAAATATTCTTATTTATTTTTCTACACTTCCTCTTATTACTTAAATACGGACGGACTTGGAGTCAGTAGTCATGAATCACCTTTGTACTTCCTCCCAATGCCTGGTGTGACACCTTACAGAGAGTACAGGCTGAGTCAGTCTCTCTCCTGACTCTCCTGACTCACGGCGGGAAGCCCTCCCCCTGTAAGACTCTGCACTTAGTAGGTACAGAACTCAGTAGGCCATCGCCCTTTCAGCTTCCTGATTCATTCTCTCCATTCAGTTCCGACTTAGTCTCCCTCATTTCTCTTTCCAGATAATGACAGTGTTTTTTAAAGGCCAACCGTCTGAAAGATTTTGGAAATTTACCCTTCAGGACTGAGGAAGTAGTTCAGTGATAGAACATTTGTGTGGCATGTGTGGGGTCCTAGGTTCAAACCTCAACACCACGAAGAAAAAAATAGAGAGAGAAAATCCAACCTCCATTATTGATAGGAAGACCTGACAGGGAAACAGGTACAGGACAGTTGGGGGTGCAGGGTGTGTGTGTGTGTGGGGTCAGCTTTGGCTTCTATCACGGCATCCCTGAAGCTTCAAGCGCTTAAACTTTGTATCTGCCCGGTCACAGTGATTCTCATTCACAGACATTAATATGCAGATCTGGCTGAGAACAGAGATAGACAGAAGCCAAGTGACTGCTGACTGTAGGTGCTTGCTCATGACTTCTGAAGCAGAGGGGCTCGAGGTGTTAGGGAGTGGGATCCTAAGGCTGAGGATGCAGCCACAGGGTGAAGGCATCAGGCCAGTATGAGTGAGTGAGGCCACTCAACGGGAGACTTCGGCATGACGAGAGCTCGTTTCCTCATGACATCACGAGGAAATCTCAGAGCTGTTCCATTTAACGTCCCCAGATGACACAGGATTCTCTAGCAGATTAGCTGGGGCAGAAAGCATGTCTTTGACTCATTCATCTTCAGAACAACTGGCAAGAAAAAGCCAGGGGTGGGGTGGAGGTACAGCTGAGGGGAAAAACACATCCTCGCATACGTGAGGCCTTGAGTTCAAACCCTACCACTGTTTTTAAAAATAGTTTTGAGAGAAAGGAAGAAAAAAGAAAGGACTAATGTTTGGAAAGGGAAGATGCAGCCTAGCAAGAAGTTTTGGGTGGCGGGGTAACAATGGGAAAAGAAAAGTTAAGTGTGGGACTGTGTATCTGTAATTCCCGCACTCAGCAGGCTAAGGCAGGAGGATTGCATCAATTACAACTAGTGCTAACTGGGACTACAGATTATGATCCTCAAGAAACACAAACCACGGGACTGGAGAGATAGATCGGTGGTTAAGAGCACTGGCTGCTCCTGCCCAGGACCAGGGACCCATGTGGCAGCTTGTTATTGCCCGTAACTCTAGTTCCAGGGACTCCAACGACCTCTTCAGGACTCCTCGGGTACTATGCATGTGAAACACATATATTCATGCGTACACATAAAATAAAATAATTTTTTTAAAAAAAAGGAAAAACAACTCTGCTTGCCCATATTAACAATGTACAATTCTTAAGGTGGTTTTACCAGGTGATTCTGGTGGCATCAGCCTGCAATTTTAGTTACTCTGGAGGCTTGCAGCATGGGAATCAAAAGTAAGATTTGGTCTTAAAATAAAAACTAAAAAAGAAAACTGTATATTAGCATAGCAGGCTTGCCTTGCATATGCAAGACCCTAGATTCAATCTTTATCCTTAGAACTATGAGAGGAAGAAGGGGGAGGGAGAGAGGAAGAAGCAAAGGGAGGAGGAAGACGAGAAGGGAGAGGAGGAACGTTGGCACACCGGCAGGAACATACAGAGTAATAGGACAGGGTAGGATCTGCATGGCACCTTCACTAAACAGTAGTGGGACAATTTACTATAGCTTAGAGAAGGCAAAGTTAGTTTTTGATCTTACATTTTCACCAAAATGTCTTGGGTATTTCAACTTTTCCAGAATATATGCTAAAAGATATCATCATAATATCCCATGTAACCTAAAAACAATACCTGAGTATAGCCCAGGTTCCTAACCTGTGATTTATTCACAGAATTGGACAGAATGCAGTTGTTGAAAGATGTTCAGGAGATCTGGATGGACTAATGGAAAAAGTGGGAAAATGTCCAAAACATATTTTTAGATAATTAAAAACAAGATATAGTTTTGAAAAAAGGAGGGAGCCAGAAAGATGACTCAGTGGGTAAAGGCACTTGCCACCAAGACTGACAACCCACGATGTATAGGGAGAGAACTGACTTCGCAAAGTTCTGGCTGCCACGTGCATGCCAGGGCACACCCCCACCAAAAAATAGATAAAAAATAGAGTCCTTTATGTACTCATTGTTGTATTTTTCTAACTACTGGGAATTGAATCCATGGCTTCATCTATACCAGGCAGAGACTCCTCCACTGAGCTAAATGTCTAGCATCTGTCTGTCTGTCTGTCTGTCTGTCTGTCTGTCTGTCTGTCTCTCTCTATGGTGTGTGTGTAGGTGTGTTTTAAAGAGAACATTCAAACACACAGTTTTTCTGGAAGGATAGAATAAAAGAAATCTAATGCAGGCTATCACTGACAACAGAATGAGGAAAGACAGGAAGAAAGAGTCATTATCATTGTATTACATTTATTTACTTGGAAGGGGGCACACCATGGGTCTTGTGTGGAGGTTAGGGGACAGTCGGTGGGAGCCATTCCCATCCTACCATGAGGGTTCCAGAGTCGAATTCAGAGTAAAGCTTCAAGGCAGTCTCCTTTCCCCTCAACTAACTCTTATCCCAGAAGAAAGATTTTTAGTTTTGCTTCTTAATCTTCAGGTGTCACCTGAATTTATTGTCATAAGTGTGGATCAATTTTAGAAAAAAAAAAGAAAGCAAGAAACAACAATCATAACCAGTAAAGGAAGGAGAGGGGACAAGGACATGTTTTCAGATTTCAAATCTTTGAAAGGTAGATGTTAGCACAGATAAATCTTGATTGCACGTCCAGACTGGGTTCTAGAACCATCCACCCAGGGAACCGTATCATCTTGGTCCAGAAGGGGTTGTTGTTATCTAGTACAGAATCTATCTATACAGCTGCAGCAAACACAGTGCCCATGCTTCCTGGGACTTTGCCATCACAATGGCAGGATCACCTAGATAGACACACAGAGCCCTGGAAACCCTGATATTACCAGTGAGGACACAGAAACAAAGACCAGGGCTTCACGCTGGTTGACGAAGAAGACTCAAAGGAAGCTGTCAGTCACAGCCTCTGTGAGGAGCCAGGCTTAGAAGCAGTAACTCGTGGAGCCAGTGGCAGGGGCAGGTGGGGGTGGCACAGCCTTACCTTGTAGTGGCTGATGGCATTTCCAATGGAGAGCTCAGCATGAGACTGGTGTTCAGGGGACTTGAGGCATTCCACACACAGGAGATGTCTGCTTGCCTCACAGAACATGCACACCCTCTTCTGGTGGCTGAAGCAGATATAACCATCCCCAAGGACCCCCTCAGAGTAGGGCTTCCTGCAGACTGGGCAGCTGAGGACCCCAGAGACTGAGGCCTTATCCATGTACTGGGTCAGGCACATTCGGCAGAAGAGGTGGCCACAGTCTGTCCTCACAGCCTCCTTCACGGGATCCAGGCAGATGGGGCAGATGTCCTCCTCGTTGTCCTTGTACAGAGGAACCATGGCCCCCACCTCACCAGCCCCTCCACTGGGTCATTTGCAGGCCAGAGAGTCCCAGATGAGAGGGCTCTGTGGAGCTGATCTGGAGCAGGAGAGAGTGGACTCAGACCTGGACTTCAGGTCCACCCTGGATCAGAGAGGCCAAAGCCTGGGCTGTAAGAAATACAACCTAGCAGGAATTTTAGAAACAGTTCAGTGTTTTCTAAACTTAAAGTTAGTCATTATTTCTCATATTGCCTTGAGGAAGCAGCTGATCCAAACTCCAAATCTGTTTTGCAAGTTTTCTGTGGAATCTTTTTACAGTTCAAAGCTAAATTTTAGGCTATGGTATCATGGCCAGAAGTAAACTATCAAGGACAAGCTGACATTCTTCTCTGCTGTGTGGCTGATGAGAAGAACTCAATAAGAGATTTATGTGCCCCTCCTATATGTTACTCTATAGGGCTCACTGCTGTTGCTGGTATCACCAACCACTTAAGGTGGAACCTTGTGATCAAGTCTTTATTAACCACCAAGTTTTCCAAGACTTCAGTGCTGTCAAGATGAAAGAGAAAGAGAACAGGAGAGAGACACACACACAGATACAGAGAGAGACAGACACATACACACACAGAGAGAGAGACAGACAGACAGACAGAGCATTTAATAGTATTTGAGGAGCCGGGCGATGGTGGTGCACGCCTTTAATCCCAGCACTCGGGAGGCAGAGGCAGGCGGATCTCTGTGAGTTCGAGACCAGCCTGGTCTACAGAGCTAGTTCCAGGACAGGCTCCAAAGCCACAGAGAAACCCAGTCTCGAAAAACCAAAACAAAAAAAAAAAAAAAAAAATAGTATTTGAGGCTACATTGTCCCTTTCTTTCAAACACCTTCCAAGGATGACCCAAAGAAGGAATTGCCTCCTCTTCCCTCTTCCTGTCTGAGCCTCCCCAAAATAGCTCTCTTACTATCCTACCTCAAATTTCTTCTTTCCAACTTCAGGTCATTTTCTTGGTCTCTAGACTGAGGGAGAAGGCCAGCAGAAGAGTGGATCTTCCTCAGTTATGCCAGTTATATATAGACACACGTCAGTAGAACTGGGGAGAGGGTGAAAGAGACTCATCCCGATTTAGCCCAGAATTATCAGGAAAAGGAAAATACACCCATGAGCTGGGCTCACCCAGCAGCGACATGGACTTTGCTACAGGGTGTGGCGTATTTGCTTACAGGAAGAGGAAAGTCTTGATGCCTTTAATGCAAATCTCACAGGACTTGAGAAATGCCTTACAGAACGAGCCCCCAAGAACCCCACATGAGGAACCAGGAGTTCTGGTTGTGTCACAGATCTGTGACACCTGGGTGAGGCTGGGGACAGTGATACCATTGTCCTTAATGGTCTCAGCTTCAACAGTGGCGGTGCCCAGGGTACCACTAGGTATTTGTTTCTCTTATTGTTGTGACCTGAGGGAGGAGGGGCTTATTCCGGTTTACAGTTTGATGTTACTGTCCATGGTGGAGACAGCAAGGAGGCAGGAGTGGCTGGAAGCTGTGGCGGCGGCAGCCTGAGGCTGCAGCCCACACCTGGATGGGTCATGAAACTGAGATACCAGTGGTGCCCAGACGGCTTTCTCCAGAGCCCTTTCTCTTTTAGTCTGAGTTCCCAGCTCAGGGAACAATGACACCCACTTGAGTGTAGGTCTTCTCCCCTCATTCGAGTCTCTCTGGAAACACTGTATCCACACAACTAAAGGTGTTCTTCAATGATGCCCTAGGCAGTTCTACACCCCACCCCTGCTTCTGAACGCTGTTGCCCACTCTGCATTATGGGAGCAGTATTATATCTTTCCATCATTTCATACCCTTTAAACCTAGCCTTGTGTTGAGTACCTTAAGCCTTCCATTGGAAACTTGCAGTCCTGTGACAGAAACATGAAAGTTGTCAGGATACAAATGAAATGGGTTTATTTCACCATAACAACAAGCAGCATCTTTTTCTCTTTTGGAGAATGGGGGGAGTCACAGTTGAGGCAGAGGTGTGGGAAAATGGACTAGATTCTGTCAATTATATTTTAAATAAACATTGATTGGCCAGTAGCCACGCAGGAATTATAGGCAGGACAACCAGACAGGAAATAGAGGTCGTCAATGAGAAGAGGAGAATTCTGGGAAGGAGGAAGCCTTGGAAGAAGGAAATTGAAGAAGACACCAGAAAGTGGAAAGATCTCCCATGCTCTTGGGTAGGTAGAATCAACATAAAATGGCAATCTTAACAAAAGCAATCTACAGATTTAATGCAATTTCCATCAAAATCCCAGCAAAATTCTTTGCAGACCTCGAAAGAACAGTACTCAACTATATGTGGAAAAGAAAAAAGCCAAGGATCACCAAAACAATCCTGTACAATAAAAGAACTTCTGAAGGCATTACAATCCCTGGCTTCAAACTCTACTACAGAGCTACAGTACTGAAAGCAGCTTGGTATTGGCATAAGAAGAGACAGATGGACCAATGGAACTGAATCAAAAACCAGGATATCAATCCACACATCTTGGAACACCTGATTTTTGACAAAGAAGCAAAAAATATCAAACGAAAAAAGCATATTTAACAAATGGTGAAGGAATAACTGGATATCAACATGTAGAAAAATGAAAATAAATATCTATCATCATGTACAAAACTCAAGTCCAAATGGATCAAAGATCTCAACATAAAGCCAGCCACACTGAACCTCATAGACAAGAAAGTGGAAAGTACACTTGAACGCATTGGCACAGGAGATCACTTCCTAAATATAAACCCAGCAGCACAGACACTGATCTCCTGAAACTGAAAACTTTCTGTAAAGCAAAGGACATAGTCAACAAGACAAAATGACAGCCTATAGAATGGGTAAAATCTTCACCAACCCCACATCATACAGAGGTCTGTTCTCCAAAATATAGAAAGAACTCAAGAAACTGGTCATTAAAAGTGCAAATAATCCAATAAAAAATAGAGTACAGACCTAAACAGAGAACTCTCAACAGAGGAATCTAAAATGGCTGAAAGACACTTAAGGAAATGTTCAACATCCTTAGTCATCAGAGAAATGCAAATCAAAACAACTCTGAGATTCCATCTTACACCTGTAAGAATGGCCAAGATCAAAAACACTGATGAAACTTATGCTGGACGGGTTGTGGGATAAAAGGAACACTTCTGCATTGTTGGTGGGAGTGCAAGCTGGTACAGCCCCTTTGGATGTCAGTGTGCCAATTTCTCAGAAAATTAGGAAACAATCCTCCTCAAGAAACAGTAATACCACTTTTAAGTATATATCTAAAGGATACTCAATTGTGCCACAATGACATGTGTTCAACTATGTTTATAGGAGCATTGTTTGTTAAACCCAGAACATGGAAAAAGCCTAAATGCCCTTGACTGAAGAATGGATAAGGAAAATGTGGTACATTTACACAACAGAGTACTACACAGCAGAAAAAATAACGGCATCTTAATTTTGCAGGAAAATGGATGGAGCTAGAAAACATTTTTGAGTGAGGTAATCCAGACACAGAAGGAAAATTATCACATTTACTCACTCATAAACAGTTTTTATACATAAAGCAAAGAAAACCAGCCCACAAATCACAATCCCAGAGAACCTAGACAACAATGAGGACCCTAAGAGAGACTCACATAGATCTAATCTACATGGGAAGTAGAAAGTAGAAAAAGACAAGATCTCTTGAATAAATTTGGAGCACAGAGACCTTGGGAGAGGGTTGAAGGGGGGGAGAGGCAGGGAGAGGAGAAGAGAAACATGTAGAGCTCAATAAAAATCAATTAAAAAATTTCTTTTTCCTCAGGATGATCGAGATGGGGGAAAGGACAGAGAGGGAGAACAAGGAAAGAAATATCTTGATTGATGGAGCCTTTATGAAGATAGCCAGAAACCTAGCACTACAGAAATTCCCAGGAATCCCCAAGAATGATCTCCACTAAGCAATAGTGGAGAGGGTGCCTGACCTGGCCTAGCCCTGTAGTCAGATTGATGACTGTCTTAAATGTTATCATAGAATAGAACCTTCATCCAGCAATAGATGGAAGCAGATGCAGTGAACCACAGTGCAGCACTGGGCTGAACTCTCAAGTCCAGTCAAAGAGAGAAAAGAGTTAGAATACGAACAAAGAGGTCAAGACCATGATGGGGATACCCACTGAAACAGCTTACCTGAGCTAATGGGAGCTTTCCAACTCTGGTCTGACAGTGAGGGAACCAGCATAGAACCAAACTAGGCTCTCTGAATGTGGGTGACAGATGTATGACTGGGGCAGACTATGGGGTCACTGGCAGTGGTACCAGGATTTATCCCTACTGCTTGTTCTGACTTTTTAGAACTCATTCTCTCTGGAGGGATACCTTGCTCAGCCTAGATATTATAAGCAGGGCCATGGTCCTGCCTCAAAGCAATGTGCTAGACTTTGTAGACTTCAGGGGGGAAGATTTAATCTCTCTGGGGAGTGGAAGGGGGTGTGTGGAGGGGAAGATGGAGGAAGCAAAAGGAAGGGAGGTAGTGGGAAAAGGATTTGGCATGTAAAATGAGAAAAGACATTTTTTAAAAAATAAATTAAAATAAAAACAACAACAAAAGAGAATTTCCATTTCCTAATTCCTTTTCTGATACAGAAACTGTGTGGCCTGTGTGGCTAGGGGATTTGATTCTCCTAAGGACTACATCACACTCCTTCCTGCTGCAGTGAAGTACAATTCCAAGGAAGACCCAGTTCAGAATTCACTCTCATTTTTTTTTTAATATCCAAGTTTAATGGGAGTTGTGCACTCTCAGGTGGCCCCAAGAGGGAACCGGGAAGCCACGCAAACAGGACCACCAGGAGGAAAGAAAAGGAACCACCTCACTCTCATTCTTGTAGCTGACCCTACATAATGCCGTGAAGCACTCTGAGTCCTAGCCCCATTTGATTCCTGTTCTGATCTTCTTACCAAGTTCATATATGTGCAATCTTAATGTCATCTCATCAATTCAAGTTTAGTATACCTTCTAAATTATTTTAGCCTGAATTACTGGAACTGCCTAAAATGAAGGAATGGAGTGGCTCCTTCAGTTAAATGTTTTAGCAGACAGTAGGTTTATATGTGGACAGTAGGTGGCACTGCCTCCCAGGATAGAACATGATAAAGGATTGGAAGCTGCTGCCACTGCCCTGTTCTCATTCAAATTCTCTCTCCCCCCCCCCGTCTTTATTTATTTATTGTTGTAAATATATGTATGTTCACATTGTGCTTACTTCCACAGAGGTCAGAGAGGGTATCAGATGCTCTGTAACTTGGACTCCAGGAAATTTAGGGTCATGTGGATGCTAGGAACAAAACCCATGTGATACCTTAAAACAATCCCACAGCAGTTCAGAATTAGGATAATAAAAGGGTTATTTATTTAAGGGGAAAACTTACAGATCACCATCCTAAACAACAGTCCTCTGAGCACAAACAGGAACAGAGTCTAGCAGCTGGAATGGGAGCCATAACCCAGAGAGCAGGTCCACATTTCTGGCTGCTTTTTAAAGTATAAGAGACCATGTCCCAAAGGGCTGGTATTCATAAACCAAATTCTGTTCTCTAGATACTTCTTAGTGGATAGTTATTTTTTCTTCTGTCAGCATTCAAACATCCAGGGCCTCCAGAATTTTTGATGATGTGTAATTTTTCTGCAAAGATAAGAGCAGAACCCTGCCCCAACCTTATATTGCTTTCCTTGCCACCTGTATGGTTGCCACCATGGTGGATGAGCTGTCATTTCTCTGTTTCAATAGGTTTATCCTTTTCAAAATGAATCTTTATTAATATTGATGGTATTAATAATTTTTCTTCTCCTGTGGAAACAAGAGCAAAACCCTTCTCCATCGTAGCTCATCTTCTGGTTGCCATTGTGAGGTCAATACATCCTTGAAATATACTTGTTGATTCAATTCAGAAGTTCTTTCCATTATTCAATGCCTCTCTGCTGTTGTTTGATGTAGGAGGGTCATCTGTCTATGTGTTACTTTCATTGGTTAATAAAGAGATTGCCTTGGCCTTTTAATAGGCGTCCTGGCGGGAGGCAAACAGTCGGGTGCTGGGGACTTGAAGCCAATCCGAGGGATGTAAAGAGAAAATATAAAGAACTGCAGCTGATCCCTAGCAAGAAAGGCAGCTGTGCGAGATTCTATATTGAACTGCTGGCTTCACACACAGGCCACAGCCTGTCTGGTGGTGGGCAGCAGAGACAGGGGATTCTAAAACCAAATGTTGGGTGCCAATTGATACCATAAATCAATCCCACACCAGTTCAGAATTAGGATAATAAAAGGGTTACTTATTTAAGGGGAAAACTTACAGATCACCATCCTAAACAACTGTCCTCTGAGCACAAAGAGAAAAAGAGTCTAGCAGCCAACTGGGAGCTGGAAGCAAGAGAGTGGGCACCTATTTCCTGCAGCTTTTTAAAGTATCAGAGACCACACCCTAGTGTGGTGATATCTTAAAGGATTTTGGCTGAAGGAGCAGAATGTGTTCCCACAGCACCTGGATCCTCTTCAAGAACAACAAGGGCTCTTATGCTGAGCCATTTCTCCCAGGCCATTTCTTTTAGGAATTATGGCTGAGACTAGAGAGATGGCTCAGCGAATAAAAACGCTTGACACACAAGTTTGATGACCTCAGCTCCATCCCTACAATGCATTTAAAGGGCTGGCTGTGGTGGTGCATAACTACAAGGCCAGCACTCCCAGGCAGAGCAGGAGGCAGACAGGAGAATGGGTAGAAACCTTCAGGGTAGCTAGCCTGGTCTACTCTGTACAGCAGAAACAAGACAGGCCCAGCCGCAACAAGGAAGAAAGTGGAAAGAGACTCCTGAAGTTTTGTCCTCAGATCCCCTATGTTTTATATGCTATGGCGTAGTCAGTACCACACACACACACACACACACACACACACACACACACACACACACAGAGAGAGAGAGAGAGAGAGAGAGAGAGAGAGAGAGCAAAAGAAAGAGTGCTCTGAAATATATAGATGGGGAGAGGAAAAGTGGCTGTAGGATAAAACTGTGATGGTTTTTGTTTAAGTGCATAGTACAAGTGCAAAGGAGGCAGAGGCAGGGAGACCAAGGAGGCACATGTGTGCCTGTGAGAAATCCTCCATGCTCTACAGCTGTGTCCTTTGATGAACCCCATCCTCTACCAGGATGCAAATATCAGCTAGAGAGAACCGCCAATCAACATGGTAGAACTAAATGGTAGAGGGCACTTAAGGACATCACAGAAAATGTTCTAGGCTCTAGGTTTGAGTATAAGAATTCCAGAAAAATGAGAGAGCTCTTGGGACACAGGAGATGTAGGGAGCTCTTGGCAGGTGCCCTGAATTTTATCCAATAACCTGGAGGAAACAGCCTCAAACTCTCAGCAGTGATCTCAAGTAGAGTGGACTATAAGAAACTGGGGACTATAAGAGACTGGGGAGGATTTGAAGGTGCTAGCCCAGTGCCCACAGGGTGTCCAAGAGTGGAAAGATGAGGTAAAAGGGAGAGGGGGAGAGGAAGGTGGGTAAGGTGGAAGTTGACCTTGAACCTCTGGATTGGCAAGGGAGGGGGTTGACAGGAAAGGAGAGAAATGTGAAGAATGTTGCTCCACAGGAGGGAGTTGGGTAGTGCAGGCTTGAGGGTGTGGAGGGAGAAGCCAGTACCCCTGGCTGCATGTTCCAGCTGGAATTGTTGGGGTCCAAATTTCCAGATGACTGGAAATTTGGAGGTATTGCAGCCTTAGCTACTAAGACCAGTGGTGTGAGACATTGTCTACTAAGGGAAGGGTGGGAGCGCAGAGCCCAAAAACCATGGACAGATGTAAGCTTTGCCCATTTGTTCTTATGGCAACAAAAATTTTCTAGGTCCCGGAGGACAGTAAGCTCAAGGCTTCCTTCTGGTGGCCAACACATCCCATTGTCAAGATAGTATTGGGGTCAAATCTTAGTACATAGGGAAATTAGCAGTTCAGGAT